>JAVJIF010008761.1:0-150550 GCA_038442645.1 Agave tequilana
TCTTGTTGACACTTAAAAAAGACAAGATTCTTATTGGTCCGAACAATGTCTAAACTTGTTCACATTTACAAAAGACAAGTGACAGACGAGCTGAAGACCAGTTTCTCACCCATCTCCGAGGGACAAGGAAGCAACTTGGACTCCACTGATCCAGCAAGCAGACAGTGAACCCGGATTATTTCTAAACAGACCTCAGTAGGTCTAAAGGTGCTAGCACTTAGCATCGCATGAGCCTAAAGGGATAGCCTCGCTTGAGAGACTAAAATCATCCAACTTTGCCTTGAAGCCATCCATAGCCTCGCCAGGAAGCTAACTTGCAACTTCGCCACAGAGGACTTCAAGCTCCGCCAAAGGGTTTCTTTCAGACTTCGCCAGAAGCTGCCTCTAGCTCCGCTGTGAGTTCAAAGCGGGCATCGCCGCCATTGGTCTGCTATGGTCAACCTTTGACCAATCAAATCTTCGGATGAGATCAAATCCAATCAGATCAAATCCAATTAAGATCAAATCAAAGATCAAATTTGGCAGTTGATTGCCACAATCTCTTGACTCTCCTAAAACGAGTAGGAAGATCAGGGGAAATCCTCCTACGATATGAAAAGGATCAAGAAGATCAACTGACCTGCCAATTCTAACTTCGCCTTGAAGCCATCCATAACCTCGCAGCAAGGCTACTTCCCAATTTTAACAGATCGGATTCAATCTATTTCCATATTTTCAAGGGACGATTATACCCTTGCTCTCCCTATAAATAGCCCACCAGGGGCACAAGGAGAAAAAGATGCGCAAGAGAGCTCCACAAGCAGAGACTTCTTCGTAAAGCATCGTGCGCTCTCGAATTCAGAGATCCTTTAGAGAATTGCTTTCTCTATTCAGGGTGTTGATACCCTAACATCGTCCTTCTTCTCAAGGAATCTCCGGAACCAGGCGAGAAGGAATTCCTAATTGAAGGCGATTTTGAGAAGCAGCAAGAGGGTTCTACCAACCTTCTATTCTCTGATTCCCCAAACCAGGCGAGAAGGGAATCTCATCGCTCGCATCGTCAAAGGGACAAAGTGGTCGTGCGCTGACCAGACTCCTATCGGCACACTTCTCCAGAATCTCTGTGGAGATCTACTTGTAATCTTTTTTTAAGAATACTTGTAATTTAGCTCCTCAAACCTTTTATTGTAAGTTTTCCCTTTGCAAACATAATGGAAAACAAGATGGCGACTCCGCTGGGGAAGAAATTCTCCACTGCCGAGAATTAAGTGTCGCAATGCGACGATCAGACCTTCGGGTCTAACTCTGAATCAGAAAAAACGGTGCAGCCAGAGCCCCTCTGGCTAAATCTTCAAGGAAAGTCTCTGCCGGAGACAGAAAAGGTTCTCTGCGAACCTACTGCGATTATTTGGCGCAACAAGGAAGCACGTCCGCAGTCTGATTCCTTTACTTGTGAGAACTTGGTGATTCAGTTCGATCAAGGAAGATTCGAAGAAGTCCTCTCTGGGGGTGGCCCAATGCTTCGAGCAAGGAAGCATAGGAAAATTTCCACGACCAAGGTTTCAAAGCAGAAACCGGAGGCAGAATTCTGCCAACACCCCTCAGCCTCGCGTGTGGCTAATCAGGTTCCTTGTGAACATAAGTCTCCTCTGCCAAGGCGGGTATGGAAGCCTAAACAGAAATCTCCAACCGAAGCTTCAGGCGTAGCTACGTCTAAACCGCGCCTCTCTCGCGAAGAAAAAGACAAGATGCCTGTCTGCTCCAATTATAAAGTCAAGACGGCAATCATACCGTCGCCCAATTCAAGAGCAGCAACGCCTTGTGTCAGCCTCGTTCTCATGAGCGAAGCTACTGTACCACAGTGTACTCACCGGGTTCGTCCCCTTCGCAGCAGTATAGCGGGTAAAGCACCACAGCGTGCTCCGCTTTCCAGTGCGTCAAGCACTAAGCTCACACCTGATGGCGAAGCTAGAACCAAAGCACTATTCAGTGCTAATCCCATCTGCAGGGATAAAAGAAGCAGGACATCGTCCTATGTGCGATCCAAAAGTGCCTTTGCGCTCGATTGCAGAGACCCAACCGGGTCTGATTTGAGGAAATCGTTGATGGATAGACAAATATCTTCCCCCTGTTGTCAACAAGTGGGATGTCAGCTGGTGACACTCCACTCGGTCCATTGCCGGCTGGGACCAATCCCCGCCACGCCTCCAAGACGACGGTCAGTTTTTGATCGGCTATCGGTACGGCCCCGAGGAAACACCGCAAAAGGAGCACCTCACGAGATCCAGCCTCCATATCCATCAACATGATCGGAAGAGGACGAGGATCCCCAGATCCAGATTATAGCCCAGGCTTAGGCGAAGTCTTGGTGCATGAAGAAGGTGTTTTCCGAAACACCAGATCCAGGGTGGCGATACCCTACACTTATGAACAGCCTTCTTCCTCGACGGCCCTAGCCTCGCCAAAGCCCAGGAGATCACTCCAATCATCGGACGAAGAAGATGAAGATAGTGGATACGCCTCTTCGGCGACAGTTAGCTCGGTGCGAACGGGCAAAGCATCAGTCAATATGGCTGATAATGTTAACGACGACCTTCGCCGGCGCCTGGAAGCTCAAGAGCAAACTTCCAAAACCCAGCAAGAAGCCTTGGACAATATTCAACACATGCACACATTGCTCAACTCCTCAGTAACCGGAATAACAATGATGCCGGGAGCAATCACGATGAGGAGGAACACTTCAGCAATGAGCAACCCAAGCCGGAGAAATCCAAGGAGGGTTTCTTCCTTAGACGCCGAAGTCCTTAAGGGCCTCCAAGCTCAAGTCGCATCCCTAGCTCAGAGGGATGAATTAAAGAAGGTAGGGGCAGTCCGTCCTTATCCGCCGGAGTGGGATTCGGTGCCATATCCACTGAAGTTCAAACCACCAACGTTGCATACCTATGATGGGAAGAGCTCGCCAAATCAGCACATCTACTATTTCCGGTCTCAGACTGGTAATGTTATAAGCAATGACGCCGTCATGGCCAGGCTATTCATTGGCACCTTAAAGGGGGTGGCATTTGACTAGTTCCGAAGTCTCCCTCCGGGCTCTATCAATTCCTGGATCGACCTGGAAACACGGTTCCTCTCTCGTTTCTATGAGGACGATACCGAAGTGACCATGGACAAGCTCCTCTCCACCATACAGAAGAAGGGCGAATCTGTCCGTGACTACATTGAACGGTTCAGAAACTTATCCTTGATGTGCCCAGCAGGGATGCCACTACCCATGCTCTTACAGACATGCAGACACAACTTCTTAGACCAAGTGGAAGTTTGCATGGGGGCTGTCAAAGCTCACACCTGGAAGGAATTGGTCGAACAAGCAGAGATAGCCGAGAAGTTAGCTAAAAAGTTCGAACCATCCGCCCCTAGAGGCAAGTGGGGGATGAACAACAAAGGGCGTAGCGACCTACCACAATCTTCTCAAGCTAAAGCAAAGAGACTATGTCTGTGGAGTTATCCGGAGATGTGCAGTCGAAGGCCAAAAAAGCGGCTTCAACAATCAGGAGCCTAAGTTCCCTCCAAAGCAGTACTCCTTCAAAGATGATCAGGTGGTCACGATATTCCATCTGCTCCACAAAGGGAACAAAATGAAACTGCCAGATGCTCGGTGCCCCAATGAGATAGGGCGCACAACGACCCCAAATCCCCAAATACTGCCTCTACCACAGGATGATCCACCATCCTACTGACAAGTGTTATGTCCTCAAGGACAGAATACAAGCCCTGATCGATGCCGGGGTTCTGACATTAAAGACGGAGCAGAAGAAAGTCACTGCCAATATGGTGACCCTCGAGTTCGGCAAAACTCCAAAGGTCACAGTTCTGACGGAACTTATCCAGTCCCCGCTCCACGGTTGGACGTCAAGCATCCTCCAGCTACAACTCAAAACAATAAGGGTCTTGTTCCCTTAACATTGCAGACAGGAGAAGTCATGTGGATACACCCAGACCTCGTCCAAGACGTGCAGTGGGATTCAAAGAAGCCCAAGTCAAAGGGCAAATCTTGCAATATCATCTCCATCCTGCCAGACTACGGTAATCTTACATCGGCTTCCCTCAGTGATTCAGAAGAGGAAAAGCTTGCTTGCACGGCGCAAGCCGATACGCCTCAACAGACGGGCACCCGATCTGGAAAATCATACTTGAGGCAGTATGAAAAATCTACTGACGAGACACAACAGCAAAACGACGTCAGTACAAGTACCAGCATCCACTCCAATCCCAACCAAGGGAAAAGAGAGACCTAGGGAGGTACGATTCGACCACGTGTTGAAGAAACCACCAGGCCAAGGGTTTGATACGCCCTTTCGTTTTGACATATTGGCCCAGCTGGTTAATATCCCAGCTCGTATCACAATACACGAGCTCATTCGTCTCTCAAAAGAGACAAGAGAAGCACTCAGGGATGCGCTAGCCAATTCAAAATCCTTTCTGACATGCATGCCTAAGATCCCTAACAATGACGTTCAGTCTCCTTGCCCAGAATGTCACCATACACAATCCAAGGTGCCTGCTATTACATTCACAGCGGAAGATATGCTTCTCAAAGATAACAAACACGATCGACCTCTGTACTACACCAGATATATCGGTTCAACGTGCATTGAAAGAATACAAGTCGATCCGGGGTCCGCACTCAGCATCATCCCCAAAAGGCTTCTTTACTTCCTCGGCATACCACTGTACAGTTGTCCGCAACCACTACTACAATATACGGTTTCAACGCCGGGAGCAGTCATCCACTGGGGAAAATTCGGCTCCGTTGCAGAATCGGGAGCCTGAAGTGAGAAGTGACATGCTATGTCATTGACGCTGACACGTCATATAACCTGCTGCTGGGATGGCCATGGATCCATGTCAACTGGATCGTTCCCTCTACTCTGCACAATGCTTCAAATATGTTGAAGATGACACGACAGTACGAACTGTCTTTGCTGAAAAGCAACCATTCAAAGGGGTGGAAAACTACTTCACTGACGCTCTCCTGTATCAAGAGGCGGTGGAGCACTCAAAGAACCGTTGCCAGACGATGATGAAAGTGGCAACGAGGCAGATTCAGAATCTGAAGCAGGCATGCCAGCCATTCTGATTGGTGAATCAATTATAGCATGTCTCAATAATCCCCTATGTAATACTCCTTCAGAGGATGAAGGTGAATGGGTAATTAATGATAATATTTCTTTTGATTATCCTGCGACTGTTGGGCTATTTGAATCCATTACGGATAGCTCCCTACACATGCCTTTACATAAGCCAAGTGCATCCAGTACACCCATGGAATCCGCAGAAGGAGCCGTCTTGGTAATCCCGCCATCCAAAGAAGGTCAGTTACCGATAATCTTCGGTAGAACCCAACCACGGGGACCCACGATCGCAGATTCAAGCTCAGACTCAGACACTCCACAATTCTTTCATTACGAGCAGTCAGCGCGCCATATTATGAAGAAAATGGGATACGACTTGAAGCATGGAGCAGGCCTGAATTTCGAAAAAGGAAGGCGCGGTTTGATGCGGAACTTTGTGCCTAAAGGGAAGCCTGCAAATTACTATGATAGTACACGTAAGGGGTTAGGGTATGTTACACCCACATCGTCAGCAACGGTTCAAGCCAAGGATGATGAACCAATTCCATCACATTCAGCCTCATCCTCCGAGTGGGATTCAGATGTCAGTATAGGAGGAATGTTCGAAAACCTCACTGCTAATATGAGCTCAAGCAGTCAATTGGAGCCCGCAGAAGTCACTGACGAAGAACCATGGGCCCAACAATTAGACCTTCAATGGGAAAAGCGATTCGAATCGCGCGAACCACCTACTGAAGACAAGGTGATGCAGGTCAACTTGGGAAGTCAAGATCATCCCAAGCCCATCTTTATAAGTGAAAGCCTATCACTTACAGAAAGGGAAGAATTGATAATGCTCATAAAAGAGTATATAGATGTCTTCGCATGGAGCTACGAAGATATGCCCGGACTTGATCCACAGGTCGCTATGCACCGTCTAAACATCAAGCCTGACGTCAAGCCAGTCAAGCAGCAACAACGTCGGTTTCGCCCAAACATTATGGAAGCTATTGAAGCTGAAGTTCACAAGCTCATTGCATGTGGCTTCATCCGGGAGGAACAACATCCAGATTGGGTAGCTAACATCGTCCCCGTCCTCAAGAAGAACGGGAAAATACGGATCTGCATCGACTACCGTGATCTCAATACGGCTTGTCCCAAAGACGAATTCCCATTGCCCATCACTGACGTCATGATCGACAACTCATGCGGGTTCGAAAGAATGTCTTTCATGGATGGCTTTTCAGGATACAACCAGATTAAGATGTATCCCGACGACGAGAAGCATACTTCATTCCGAACACCATTGGGGGTATACTGCTATACTGTAATGCCCTTCGGACTGAAGAACGCCGGAGCAACCTACCAGCAGGCAATGAGTATAATCTTCCGCGATCATCTCCGAAAAACGGTGGAGTGCTATGTCGACGACATTGCCGTCAAAAGCCGCAACAAGAATGAACATCTTCGCGACCTGAGAACGATGTTCGACATAATGCAGGCTCATCAACTGAAAATGAACCCGACAAAATCCTTCTTGGGAGTTTCAAGCAGTAAGTTCCTTGGGTTTATTGTCACATCAAAAGGGATTCATCTTGACCCAGACAAAGTCAAAGCCATCCAGAGCATGCATCCACCGAGGAATCTCAAAGAGCTCAGAGGCTTGCAAGGTAGACTGGCTTATATTAGAAGATTCATCGCAAATCTCTCAGGCCGCTGTCAACCGTTCACCCGACTCATGAAAAAGGGTGCTTCCTTCGTATGGGATCAAGCTTGTCAGGAAGCATATGAAGACATCAAGAGGTACCTCACAAAACCTCCAGTCTTAGTGGCCCCTACATCAGGGAAACCATTCTTGGTTTATGTAAAAGCTCTGGACTACTCCCTTGGTGCCCTCCTCGCTCAAAAGGACGACAATGGCCACGAGCAGGCCATTTATTATCTGAGCAGAACTCTCATAGGAGCGGAATCTCGCTACAACCCTATCGAGAAAGAGTGTTTAGCTCTCGTCTTCGCTGTTCAGAAGATACGACATTATCTGGTCGGCCAGACCATACATGTCATCTCCAGAGTAAACCCATTGCGTCTTCTTATGACGAAACCAGGATCATTGAATTCAAGATTGGCTAAGTGGGCACTTTTATTGTCTCAATACGACATGATCTTCACACCTCAGAAGGCGGTTAAAGGCCAAGCCCTTGCAGAGTTCTTGGCTGCTCATCCAGTTCCGGAGCATTCAAAACTTCACGAAGATATCCCTGGTGAAGTCTTCGAGTCTTATGCAACCTCAGAAGAGGAAGTGTGGCAGATGTTCTTTGATGGAGCATCGCGAATGGGCCCTAAAGGCAAGATTATTGCCGGAGTGGGGGTTGTGTTTATCTCCCCACAGAATCTTGTTCTTCCCAGAGCATTTTCTCTGACAGAATCATGCTCCAACAATGTAGCAGAATATAATGCCCTGCTCATTGGTCTTCAACTCGCCCATGGAATGGGGGTACGCTACCTTGAAGCTTATGGCGATTCAAAACTGATCATCAATCAGGTTAAAGGCGAATACGAAGTTCGCCATGAGGACTTGGTGCCTTATTACCACACGGCCGTTGAATTGGCCAACCTATTTGAAGGCTTCTATATCGGGCATGTGTCTCGATCTCAAAACACCAAGGCGGATGCTCTTGCTACGTTAGCAACAACACTAGCCTTGCCAGCCGACACCGAGTATCACCTCACAGTCGCAACTCGACATCTTGTATGCTCCAAGCACATGCTAAGAACTCGAGAAGTCTATAATGTCTCCACGGATCTTGAGCCGAGAGATTGGCGCTTTCCTCTCATTGACTATGCTTTGCACGGTCTGCTCCCAGACGATCCTAAAGAAGCGGCGTCCGTCAGACGAAGGTCTCTCCGTTTCTACTACGATCCAACTTTGAAGACACTTTACCGTCGTTCATATGACAGTGTTCTCCTCCGTTGCCTTTCTCATTCAGAGGCACAGGAAGCGCTCCGAGAAGCGCACGATGGCATTTGCGGCGCTCATCAGCCAGGTTCAAAACTTAAGGACAGGTTGCACAGACTTGGATACTATTGGCCAACAATGATAGCCGATGCCATCCATTATGCACGAAGGTGTAAAGCATGTCAGATTCATGCGGATTTCATACACCAGCCTTCGGAGTTGCTCCACCCAACTGTTGCTTCGTGGCCATTTGAAGCATGGGGAATCGATGTCGTAGGGCCAATCAGCCCTTCTTCGACAAAAGGACACCGGTTTATCCTGGCAATAACCGACTACTTTTCAAAGTGGGCGGAAGCTACACCACTGGTTGAAGTCAAAACCTCTAATGTGGTTAATTTCATCAAACACCATGTCATCTATCGATTTCGTGTCCCTAGGCGGATCATCCACGACAACGGTCCCCAATTCATAAGCCAAGTATTCTATCGGTTCTGCGATAAATACTGAATTCAGAATGTGGCTTCAACTGCCATAATCCTGCCGCCAATGGTTTAGCGGAAGCATTCAACAAAACGATCATCAAGCTACTCAAGAAGTTCGTCTCCTCGAATAAGCGGGATTGGGACGAAAAGCTTGCGAATGTCTTTGGGCCTACCGAACCACGGTTCGAACACCGACAGGTAATACGCCTTTTTCCCTGGTATATGGGTGCGAAGCAGTCATCCCATTGGAAATCCAGACGCCATCATTGCGAGTCGCTCTGACCACTAAGATCACATTAGAGGACAATGATCGATTACGTCTTCAAGAGCTCGAAGCCCTAGATGAGAAGCGGCTACAAGCTCAGCAGCATATCGAGCTATATCAAGCTCGAATCTCAAAAGCCTTCAATAAGAAGATCAGACAAAGAGTCTTCCAGAAGGGAGACCTGGTTTTAGCCGTCAGACGACCGATGATTATGACGCACAAGACCAGAGGCAAATTTCAGCCTAAATGGGAAGGACCGTTTGTCATAGAAACAGTCTATTCAAACGGAGCATACCGCCTCATGACCTCAGATGGCGACCTACTCATGATGCCGATCAATGGCAAATTCTTAAAGAACTATTATCCTTAATCAAGGATCCTTCTCATGATCAAGTTAACATTACACCTCTGATCAAGATCTTCGTGTCTAAAGTACACACAAAGAGAGCCTTTCTCTTCCTCCAAGCGAGATAATACAACTGTAAACCAGTGGGAACCTGGTCACGTACTGGCTGTCCCGAAGGAGAATCAAGGTTATGCATATATTAACCAGACAATCCAATATCCTTAACGATTAAGGACAGAGGAAAATGTTGGCTTTTAAGCCCAACATAAGTCCTCGACAACTCATCATGATGAGGGGAATAGCATAGCTAGCCCAATTCAAACGGTAGTTAGTAAAGGCATATCAAACCCGTTGACAGCTGGGGGTTTGCTAAAAATCCTAAGGGACCCGTTCCCATTTGATTCCCTCTCCAAAGTCACTTACCAATTCTCATCCATAGAATGGTAAGGCCACATATACATTTCACTGTTACGTTAACATTAAACCTATGACAGTGATTCCCTCGTTTCTCCCTGTAAAAACGAGACCTCCAAAATCACTTACCAATTCTCATCCATAGAATGGTAAGGCCACATATACATTTCACTGTTACGTTAACATTAAACCTATGACAGTGATTCCCTCGTTTCTCCCTGTGAGAACGAGATCTCCAAAATCAACTTACCAATTCTCATCCATAGAATGGTAAGACCACATATACATTTCGCTGTTACGTTAATACTAAACCTATGACAGTGATTTTCTCGTTTCTCCCGTGAAAACGAGACTTTTTCCAAACTCCATTACAATTTTGAGCTTGGTGGCATCTCAATCGGTTATGTCATGCGACCTCTGAACCAACAGACAGCCAAGTCTCAATTTTGAGCTTGTTGACATTTACAAAAGACAAGTCTCAACCTTGAGCCCTGTTGACATTTACAAAAGACAGGTCTCGATACTCGTTGACATTTACAAAAGACGGGTATCACCACCTCTTGAGCTTGGTGGCGTCTCAATCGGTTATGTCATTGCGACCTCTGAACCAGCGGACAGCCAAGTCTCAATTCTGAGCTTGTTGACATTTACAAAAGACAAGTCTCAACCGAGCCCTGTTGACATTTACAAAAGACAGGTCTCGATACTTGTTGACATTTACAAAAGATAAGTATCACCAATCTTGAGCTTGGTGGCATCTCAAACGGTTATGTCATGGCGACCTCTGAACCAGCAGACAGCCGAGTCTCAATTCTGAGCCCTGTTGACATTTATAAAAGACAGGTCTCGATACTCGTTGACATTTACAAAAGACGGGTATCACCACCCTTGAAGCTTGGTGGCGTCTCAATCGGTTATGTCATTGCGACCTCTGAACCAGCAGACAGCTAAGTTTCAACCCCGAGCCCTGTTGACATTTATAAAATACAGGTCTCATCTTTCGATCCGACAAGGACCGGTTTCGGGCTTGGTGGCGTCTCAACCAGTTATGTCATCGCGACCTCTGAACTGACAGATAGCCAAGTCTCATCATCCAACCCAACAAGAACTATGTTCTAAAGAAATTGCAGTACAATTTAGAACCGCAATTCAGAAAGAAGAACATGATTGGAGATTCGACACAAAAAAAAATTTCATTCACTCCAAAAGGATAAAGTACATGGAGCTACAGGCACACACTGTAGGATCTAAGCCGCTCTACAAGGGAGTCCGGCCTCGTCCTCCTGTCATCAGCAGCCTGGGCAAGCGCTTGCAACCTCAGCTCGGCCTCATTGAAATCCATTGCCTGGGTAAGACGAGATTCAACCACCGCCAAAGTTGCCCTCTGTGACAGTCCCTGCTGTGAGAGCTCTTCATCTTGAGCCTTAAGCTGCTCAAGCCGCGCAGTTTCTTCAAGACGCACCAGTTTAGCCTTGGATAAAATAAGATTTGCTTTCCTGATCATTTCCTCGGCTTTCCCAATCTTGTCTTCAGCGTCAAGAAGAGCACTGGTGAAGGCGTCAATCGCACTTCCGACCTCTTCCTGCCTTGTTTCCAAGGATTTCAAGTCAGAAGAGATAGCCTTAGCAGCCTCTTGAGCGGTAAGCCAGGCCTTGTGCTTTTGAGCGACAAGACGCGCAAACCGCTCATCAACTAAAGACTCCAGGTCCGAACAGCGGAGACGGCGCCATTCCTCTACATCCTTCTCAAATTCATCCACCAGGAGTTCCAAAGCAGTAGCCTGGTGATACCCCTCGAAATCCCGAATACTTTCGATGCCACGAGAGAGGACCACCTTTAACTTTGAGAACGGCATAGTCGAGCCCTTCAAAACCAGGTCGATAGTCCGCCCTAAGCCTTTATAAAAGTTATCGACGAGGTCACCTATATAGTCGTTCTCAACCTCAGCCACTTTTGGTAGAGAGGTAACCTCAGAGAAATCCACCGGCCTGGTCGTCACTATTGTGGAAGGAGCGATAGGAACATCAACAGCAGGGCAGATTGTCAGTGATCTCTGCGGAGTCTTCATGGAAATCAATGCGCTAGCCACCGCTGAGGTAGGGCTGGCAACCATCTCCTGAACAGCAGGCTCAACTACCAGAGTTGGGGAAGTAGGGCTTGTAATCACCCTCAGCTCCGCACTTGGCAAAATTGTCGGTGCCTCACTCGTTGATATAGTTGGGAGTGAGGACACCTCCAGAACTGCTCCCCCTTCAGCCTCTGGTCCTTCGGCTGGCTTGGGCCGATAAGAAGGCAGGTCACCGTACAGCGCATCCAACACAGCAGCATCAGCCGTGGTTGAAGCGCTCATGTCACCCCTTGACCTTTCGGGAAAATCTTCTGGCTCTCTTAAAGCTGATGCATCTTGAGGCCGAACACCTGTAACAAGACTGCGATTACTCGCAACACTACATGCAAAAGAAGACAAGAGGTTAGGATAATACCAAAGGATGATGTCTCCTCAAACATCTCGTCAGCCACATCAGTCTCCAGCGGCTCCATCAGGAAATTTTTGGCAGAATCAGCACGAATAGCTGGCCGCTTTCGCTTGCCGAATCTCCTGTGGACCACCCAATAGAGCTCGATGCCACAGGACTTCCTTTAGAAGTCCCAGCGCCCGAGGGACCAATGTCGGTCGCATCACCTCCGGACTCTTCCGGACGGGCAAAAGAATCAGTTTCAGTTCCATAAGTAAATAGGGGATCATAATGTTCCCCTTGCTCTCCAGCTGCCTCAGCTCCTACAATCAAGAAGAATCGATAATAAGTCAATGGGAACACACAAAAAGGTGCCAGGGTTAATCTTACCCAGGCCCGGAGCGAATTCACCGCTAGTCGGCTCAGCAACCGACGGTTCAGCTGCTAATGGGGCAGCAGGAGGAATCGCTGTAGAGGGATGACCCTCCACGACAATCGTAGGAGCTTGGCCGCGGGGCTTCTTCGCCAACGATTTCCTACGAGAGCTACCTGCCCGCTTTCTTTTGAAGTGGACTTCAGAATCCCCTTCCTCCACTTCTTCTACACAATGACGGGGAGCCGTCCCCATCACACCAGAGCCAGTTGCAGGAGTCTCAGCCCCCGCTCCCACCTCGAAGCGAGGACTCTCGGCATCTGAGGCCTCGCTGTCTTCCACAGCAACAAACTCCTCTATACCTGGGGTGCGAACCCTTTTGCCTTCCCTTTTCTCAGAAGCCTTCCATCTCAGCCGCTGAGAAATTAACTTCACACCAGAACTATTGACCTTGAATTCGAGAGGTGTGGAGTTGGAAGTGGCATACCACTGACAGAAGCACAGGGTCATTAGAAGATTGGGACTCTTCAACGGCGTACGCAGCCGCGCCCCAGTACCGCCTGCAGTAAAGAATCGCCAGGCACGGGCCCCATCAATAAGGCTCCCCATGAAAGCCAGATTAAGATTCGGGTTGCCCACGTACAGTGGGTCATATCCAAACTGTCGAGCAAACCGACTTGGGACGTAGGGCTCCAAATAGCAGGTGTCCCCGCTCCGGTACAATAAATGTGAAGGCCGGATACTGACCAGCCACTCGAAAATTTCCCGGCTCAAGGACGAATGCCCCTCCCCATCTTTGAACTCTTCCCCATAGCCTGCACCCCGAATATGGGGAAAACAGCGGAAGAGACTATAGACGTTATAGCGACGTACTAATTTACGGGCCTCAGCCACGTAAGTCTTCTGCCATGAACATCCTTCGAATCGGCGGAGAAGCGCCATTCGAACATCTTGCGGGGGATCCTCTCCAGCTTCGATTAGAGAAGGACAATGCAAGGCGAACCACGCCATCAAGTAAGTATACGGCAGACCTATTCTGGGGTTAGGTCCGTCACGGGGCGAAATGGTCCCCTTTCCACGCTTCGTCGTTGGTGGCCTGCAAAAAGCCTCCGTCAATGCACGAAGGCCTCTCTGGATACAGCACACCATGGCCGAGAGAAGTCCCAGAGGACGACCATGAACCAAACGGACAGCGGGCAGCAAAACATTCGGATGAACGATGTCACCCGAAGAAGACGGCACCATGCACCTCTTCAGCCAGACTGTCAAGAAACTAGCCAGAAGTGCCTTCCGGGACATCGGCCTGCGAGCCTGATGATGGAAGCTTCGAAGAACATCACCCTGCTCATAGGGACCATCATCTTCCTTCACAACTAGGTCCCCTTGGGAGTGCTTTTGCATCCGGTCAAAGATGTCTTCATCAGTAACTCCGCAATGAGCCGCTTCAGGAGTGTTCTCCATATTTGGGAACAAATAATCTCCCCAGCTCTTCAAGCTACAAGAGGTTCCCTTACTGCCCCCATGCATACTGGAGCAAATGTACAAGTGGCACATTAACTCCCAGTAGGTCTCGAACAAGGCAGGCTCCTGCTTCCCTAGAAGAGCCAATTCTGCCTCGCACGGGAAGTATTCTTCATAGGGAAGAGATCCAAAAGGCAGAGCAGAAACTTCTCACATCTCATGCAAGGATATACCCAATTCACCAACAGGGGTGAAGAAGGTCCCTGAAGCTGGGCAATACAATTCAAAGATGGCGTAGAAGCACGCCACATTCATCTCAATGCCGTAACAGGTCGCCCTGACGGCCTCATAGAGGTTTATCCTCTCCAGATCCTCCTCAAAATGAGCAAGGATGTAGGTAGTCAAACCCACCCACCATGCCTTCGGGGGGTGAATCCAGCCTGGAGTCCTGAAGTCAGTAGCTGGGTAGTTCCCATTGACCTTGCAGAATTGGTTGCCAAAGGTCAACGCCACTGCAGGATTCTCTCCCACTGGGATCTCTCGTGACACATTCCCAGGGTGCAGGCCCATTATGCAATGAGGAGGCCCCGCTCTTGCATAACCAGGAGATTGAAGCATCAATTTTCCTATGTGAACAGAGTCAGTACTCCGGCTCACTTCCCACGACATCTTCCGAGCCTGCGTCACGCACTGGAAGGAAGACAAAGAAAAATGGCGCCTGTTGGACGGAAGGTAGAACCTCTCGCCATCCAACTGGAAAAATCCACTGCCCTTCCCCTGCATATAATTGGTGGTCAGGGTCTGGTGCGGCATCCCCGAACATGAAATCGGGCTTCCTATAAATTCGACGGTCAATGTCTTCAAGGGGAGCTGTGGTCAGGATACTCCTCGTGGTATATTGATCACCACCATGAATAAGCGTATCTCTGACGAGAGAACTCCGCTCACTGAACAAAGAAGCCTGCCCTTGAAATTGCAAGCTGATATTGCCATCCGATCCCATGGTCATCCCGAACAGGTTGTTTGAAGGACCGGGAGTATAGTGTACTGCAGGAACAAAGAGAAACTATGATTAGTTCATCAGTCGAAAAAGGGCTAAAATCAGAACACAAAATTTGACAAGGCATAGCCTCGCCCTCTGAGCAAGGATTGGCCTAAACGATAACTTCGTCCCGAAGCTTAGTTTCGCAGCTGCAGTATAACTCCGCATCCCACACGAGGACAGGATGCAGGGAAAACATCCAAGTGTTAGCTTCGCTTTGGAAGCTCAGCTTCGAACAACAGGATGTGGCAAAACCTCGAAGGATAATTTCGTCAGAAGGGCATTACGGTCCTTTCTGTCAAATTTCAAAGGACAGCTTCGCATCCTGTCATTCAACAGGATGTGAACCGCCTAAAGGTTAACTTCGCTTGGAAGCTTGAAGAAGAACTCTTCAGTTCTTGGATTCCCGATCAAGAAATCAAGGTAAAATCAGGGAATTGGACTCCCTAAAATCACGAGACCATGACTGTTCTCATGTTGGATTTATCCAAGGACAGCCAGGAATCGGCCTTAAAGGAGAGACGACAGTCTCTAATCAAAAGGGAAAGTTCCCTACCGGCGATTGGTCGTTCAATGACCGGAGGAGGAGAAGGACCCTCCGCTGCAGAAGTTGCCACTTCTTTTCCCGCTCGTCTCTTGGGCGCCATTGAAGAACTATGGAAGTTCTTGAATTCTTGAAGAAGAAGGAGGAAGAAGAAGAGTCAAATGCTCTGAAAAATTCAAAGAGAAGTGATGACTCTCTCTCAGCCCGATTGGGCTTTTATAGACCAATCAGCGCCTGAAACAACGCCTCGAAAATAGTACAGGCTGTCATTTCAAATTAATTTGAAACGCCGCCTAAAGCGCCTTCCCGAGAAGCGCTGATTCAGCCGCTAAGGCTTAACTTCGCCAATGAATCAAGGTGCGGACTTCGCACAAGTTCATCAAGAACTTCGCCAAAGAGGTGGCCTTAGCCCACTATGGGCATAGTTCGCCGATATGCCAGCATCATGCGAAGCTCATTCAAAAAGGACCCTGTCCTTAACTCTGCACAAAGTTTAGCCCCGCTATGGCCAAATTCTCAATGAAGGCAGGCAAAAATCAGATGAGCAGAAGATAAACTTTCATTGATTTAAGAGCAAAGGTACATTGATATTACATCAAGGTTGTGTTTCATACAACAGATTCAGTTGCTCAGCAAGATCATTTGCGCAAAAGGCATACAAGTGGTTTTATCTGCTTCCAGACCAGACCAACTGGACACGAAAGGCCTTCCTCCTGCACAAGGCCGTAACTAGTTGTGCCACGAGGACACGGCCATAATTCTCCACAAAAATGGTACATTTTGCCACCAGGAAGCTGGATCACCAAAGTTGAAAGTTGGCAATGAACTTATCACCGCCAACACGATAGATCACCTATAATGGGAATTGGCAGTGATGTCAGTGATCTAACAGGTGTGACATCCGCCTCCCCGAAGTGGATCATCTCGGATAGGCGGCTACCAGCCTCACCTCAGAATGAATCATCTCGGATAAAAGGCTGCCAATAGCCTCTGGGACACACATCAGCTGCCCCAAGTTGTTCCTCCTGCTTAATAGTAAAGCTTCAACTGGGGAAGCATAAGGCAACTTTTCGGTCTCTTTCATCAAGACACAAGATTGGCGAACATAGCTCACTGCAATGCAAACTGAAACAAGTTAGCAGTTAAACACAAAAGATACTGCAAAAGCGCTAAAGCCGAATTCTTTGAGGCGAAGCAATCCGATTTCGATTGGAGCAGAGGATAAGCCTCGCTTGCACAGTGATGATGGGCTAGTTCAGCAAACGCCAAGTCCTAGCCTCGCCTATATGGCTAAGCCAGACTGATCCTATGGGACACAGTCTTAGCCTCACCTATATGGCAAGACTGGCTCAACCTTGAAGATACCAGGTCCCAAGTTCTGCCTGTGCAGCGGACTTAACATGCAATGATCTTTCTGTAATCAAGTCAGAATGATAGCTTCGTTGGGGAAGCTATGTCAAAATCCTTCTCTGCAGACTAGTCAATTGCAAGATGAAGAACAAGGGAAACTAATCCCTGAAGCAGCTGTCAAAGCTGAATTAAGGGAGATGAATTCCCTAAAATCGGTGAAGTCATTGAATGATCAAGACTTACCGGTCCTTGGCCGGATAATAACCAGAGTGGGCATTCCCACTAATTCAGAGATCTGAGTATCTCTCTCAACTAAGAGAAGAGAAGAAGAAGAGCAGATCGCTTCTCTTCAGAGGACCTCAAGTGTCCTATTTATAGGCCCCATGACCTGAGCGCTGCCGCCTCAAGCGTGGAAGCACGAGCGCATTTAAGGCATTTACTGCGCCTTGAGAACAGGGACGGCTTCCCTTGGAACCGTGCAAAGGGAGAAACGTCTCCCTCATAAAGGCACTTATGACGCCTTGAAGAAAGGGAATATCCTCCCTCGGAAACATGCAAATCGGAGAATATCTCCCTCGATCAGCACGAAGAAAGGAGTAATCCTCCTCGTAACCGGCCCACGGCAGTTGGCCTCGGGAAAAGCAACAAATGCTCCAGGGCGAACGTATCTCCAGATGTTCCAGAGCGAACTTACCTAGCCGCGAAGCTACCCAGACGCGAGTCTACATGATTCCTCGGCGAATCTACATCCCAAAGCAGGATTTAAAGCGAAGCTGAACTCAACCATCATGGCGACGTTCATACTCCACACACCACCGATCAAAGCAGTTCAAAGTGTTTCGAAGTCTGAGCTATTACAGACTTTCGAAAACTTTGAAGGGGGTCTTGTTGACACTTAAAAAAGACAAGATTCTTATTGGTCCGAACAATGTCTAAACTTGTTGACATTTACAAAAGACAAGTGACAGACGAGCTGAAGACCAGTTTTCACCCATCTCCGAGGGACAAGGAAGCAACTTGGACTCCACTGATCCAGCAAGCAGACAGTGAACCCGGATTATTTCTAAACAGACCTCAGCAGGTCTAAAGGTGCTAGCACTTAGCATCGCATGAGCCCAAAGGGATAGCCTCGCTTGAGAGACTAAAATCATCCAACTTCGCCTTGAAACTATCCATAGCCTCGCCAGGAAGCTAGCTTGCAACTTCGCCACAGAGGACTTCCAGCTCCGCCAAAGGGTTTCTTTCGGACTTCGCCAGAAGCTGCCTCTAGCTCCGCTGTGAGTTCAAAGCGGGCATCGCCGCCATTGGTCTGCTATGGTCAACCTTTGACCAATCAAATCTCCAGATGAGATCAAATCCAATCAGATCAAATCCAATTAAGATCAAATCAAAGATCAAATTTGGCAGTTGATTGCCATAATCTCTTGACTCTCCTAAAACGAGTAGGAAGATCAGGGAAAATCCTCCTACGATATGGAAAGGATCAAGAAGATCAACCGACCTGCCAATTCTAACTTCGCCTTGAAGCCATCCATAACCTCGCAGCAAGGCTACTTCCCAAATTTAAACAGATCTGATTCAATCTGTTTCCATATTTTCAAGGGACGATTATACCCTTGCTCTCCCTATAAATAGCCAACCAGGGGCACAAGGAGAAAAAGATGCGCAGGAGAGCTCCACAAGTAGAGACTTCTTCGTAAAGCATCGTGCGCTCTCGAATTCAGAGATCCTTTAGAGAATTGCTTTCTCTATCCAGGGTGTTGATACCCTAACATCGTCCTTCTTCTCAAGGAATCTCCGGAGCCAGGCGAGAAGGAATTCCTAATTGAAGGCGATTTTGAGAAGCAGCAAGAGGGTTCTACCAACCTTCTATTCTTTGATTCCCCGAACCAGGCGAGAAGGGAATCTCATCGCTCGCATCGTCAAAGGGACAAAGTGGTCGCACGCTGACCAGACTCCTATCGGCACACTTCTCCAGAATCTCTAAGGAGATCTACTTGTAATCCTTTTTTAAGAATACTTGTAATTTAGCTCCTCAAACCTTTTATTGTAAGTTTTCCCTTTGCAAACATAATGGAAAACAGTTCTAACATCTAACTTTCTAACAAGCTAATTTCTTATTTCATGCATACTTCTAATGGCTTTGATGATCTAATATCTGTATTAGCTTACTTTTCATGCAAGTTTGAATATGAAGAAGCATCTCATGTGCCATGTTTTGTTACATCTCTTGAAGAAGCTAAGGATTAGTAATGGCTAAGGATCCATGTAAGAAAACTATCACTAAGAGGTTAGCATGATTAGTAGAGCACTTAGTAGTTAGTAGCCATAAATTTTCTTCTCTTTTTTATCTTGTTTTCAAAACCAATTTCAAAACCCTTTTATCATTTTCTTGTCAGTGTTTTCATCACCTTCTTAGTTCACCATTGTTTTCATCTTTTCCACCACAAACTTTCTCTCTTTTCTATTTTGTTTTTAATACCACTTTTTAAATCACCACTTTCTAAATCACTTCACTTTTCACTTTATTTCTATTTTCTAGTTTTATTTTACCGGTTCTAAAACCACTTCTTTATTGTTTTCACTTTGCCGTTTTCATCGCCTCCTCTACCTACCATTTCTAGCTTTCTTTTCCTTTTTTTCTCTTTCTTTAACAAAGAAGAACTGTTAACAACAAATGTGAACGAACTGTTAATACTTCTATCGCCTCTCGTCCCTATGGATTCGACCCATATAACCTATATGCTATAATGAAAGTATCGAGGAAACCAAAGCACAGATACTTTCATTGATTTACAAAATACAAGTTTTCGTGCACGGATTTACTTCTATGAAATGGCGCCAAAAACTTGATGTGCAAACTGACAAGTATACCAATCGTTACAAGTGATAAAGTGATGATGATGAGTGTCGAACACACATGGATTGTATTTAAGTACCACAAGTAACTATTTCTATATCTTATTTGAAAAATAGGAATATTTGGTAAAGTAGTTTAAAATAAATAAAAAGAAGTGTTTTGAATATGAGAAAAGTGCCAAGGCTTTACGACTTCGGCTTATATATCTTTGATTATTCTAATTAATTGCACTAGAAATTTTATTTAAGAATTACTAACAATCGAAGAATCTTTTTATAATTAATAATCTCCATTGAGCGTTATTAAATCTAGAGTTAGACTAGAACCAATAATCTGTCGATCT
This sequence comes from Agave tequilana, assembly GCA_038442645.1. Classification (NCBI taxonomy): domain Eukaryota; kingdom Viridiplantae; phylum Streptophyta; class Magnoliopsida; order Asparagales; family Asparagaceae; genus Agave; species Agave tequilana. Next base: position 19,983 of record JAVJIF010008761.1, read on the forward strand.
AGTGAATTTACTAGCCTAAAGTAGCATTAAGATCTATAATTCTTCTCTATGAATTGCACAACCTAAGCTTCTCCTGTCGGTCTTAGTCTGTAAGAAGTAATCTGTATCCCTAGATGTGTTGCTTGGTTATCTCCTATTGGTCTCTAATCTAACCATGTATATAATTATGGTCATCAATTATTAAACTTTAAAATAAGAATGGAGATTTAGAAAACTTTAAATAAGAACAATTAGATACAAAGTAACTTATGAATAATCTTTAATGGATAGCCTACATCTAAGCCTTAGTAAGATAAATTTAGTTCATAAATAAAAAGAAAGAACAGATGATTTTATAATTGGAAATATTAAACTAAATAAAATAAAATAAAGGAAAGAAAAAACCCAATTGAAGCTAGCTCTTCTTCCTTTGGTCTTCTTTTTCAAGATTCAACAATGGTTCAGACAATCAAAGCTTTATCTAAAGAGATATTCTCCAAATATGGATCTCCAAATACATTATACAAATACAAGAGTATGCAGAGCCTTATATAGACCCCAAAAATCTTAGACAGTCAACTAAGGATTCCTAAAATAAGTACATAATCCTACACGTATTCTAAAAAATTACATCATCATCTGACTCAGTAGGACATGGATCTGTCATATAATATGGCATTTTCACTGTTCAATATAATACGTAACCAATTATGAAACAAAAAATAGCTGGCATAAGTGCGTCATGTGATTTGACCAGTCAATGATGGATTTGCTGTCTTTACGGCAGATTCGTCGTAAATTAATAAAGCAGCCTCTAAAAATTTTTTGGCTATTTTCACTTCATGTACTGACTCTTCTAGAATCTATGGGTTCATGAAGGTCTTCTTTAATTCAGTACATGCTTTCTGCAACTCTTGTTTTTAAAAGATTTTTGATATTTTCCACAAAAATTGTTCTTAACTTTAAATCTGTAAAAGTGATCAGTCACTGATATTGCATATTTATTATCACATTCCTATATTTATTTTATAATATATTTATTTTATAATAAACTCAGCTTTTTAATCTTATTTGATGCGCAAGCCTTTACTATTAGAGACGGAAAAGAAACGAGCCCAAAAGCCCACGTAAATTCTGATTTAATTGAGTGTAAATTAAAAATCTAAGATTGGGACAGAATATCTAAGAGGATAAGTGTAGATCAGAGTAAATTAGAGAAGATAATACTAAATGAAAATCAGTTAAATTCATATTTCTATAGATCCATTTGATTAGTTGAAGAATCAACGGAGATATCGCCAAATTCAGAGCTCAAAACTAAAAATCTAAATGAAGATAAAAGCGTGTCAAAGATCAAAAGTCCACGGTCTACTGGATCTGGCCTAATGGACAGATCATTGCACATTTTCATGGCATGATAGAGGCAGTTGGGGGAGCGTTTGCTCCCCTATCTTCGTACGCTACTCCCTTCTCCATTTCTCCTATAAATATGGCCATTTCAGAAGGCAAACGTGTACCACTACAGGAGAGAGTTAGAATTAGACTTTTGCTTTAGATTTAACTTAGGTTTTTATTTTTCTTTATGTAATTTTCTGTTTTCTTTATAGCTTAGGTTAGAGAGAGAATTATGAGAGAAGGAGAGAGAAATTTGTATTAAGAGTGACACCGATGTAAACTTCTTCTTTTCTTTCATCATTTTTTGATTTAATCAAAATCTTTTTTTTTCCCTTTTGTTTTACTTGCCTCTTCTGTAACTTGTAATCCAAGTGAATCCTATAGCCTCAAATATGCCTTATCTTTACAAGTGCCATTGATGACTTATGGTGATAAATATCTACTTCTATTTGTGTAATAGTTTAGTATTTCTTTCTACTTGCACTTTTTTTTGTTAGACCAATTTGGAGTAGGGAAGATCCTAAGTGCCATGTTGTAATCGCCTTCAAGCCAACGTAAGTCGTTGTAACGGATCCAAGGTAAAGTAAGAGCTGAAGAGGTAAGTGAACTTTTATTTTATTTTCTTTTTTTAATTTCTTAGTTTAAAATTGTTCTAAAAACCAACACTTCGTCCTTCTTTATTCTTCTTTCCTTTTAACTAAGTTTAGATACACTTTCAAACACCACCAACGTCACCTTCTTCTTCTTCTCCTCTTTAACATTTAACACTTTTTCTTTTCTTTTAAGAACTAAGAAAAGATATTTTAACCGATCTAGTAATTTAGGAAGACTTACTAAAAAGCTTCCATCGCAGTCCCTCCTTATAGATCATGATCCGCATAGCCACTTGCAATAGTGGCGGCATTTGGCAGCGTGACACTCTCTATTCTCATTTCTAAACCTTACATTTTCTATAAGGTTCAGTCACGATCAAATTTTGGCACTGTTGTCGGGGAGGGACGGTAAGTTTCTTTATCAGTTTACTAACGTTTAACTTTATTCTCTGTTTTTTGTATGCAGGGATAATTTCAGAAAACTAGTAGGTGCAATAGACATACAGTATACCTGAGCCTCTGCTCTAAAAAGCAGAGCTCAGAGAACTTAACTCTTGCCGCAAAAATGCGGCCAAAGCCGTATTTACGCGACAAAGTCGGGAGCACTACTGACCTATTTTCTAGTAGGTTGCTTGATTTTTAGAGATTAGTTCTCTGTGTTGGAATTTATTTTGATGATAACAAATGTAATTTGTACTATCTTTGTGTATTTTTAGATATTTGTTAAAAGCCTTGATCACACACAAAATAGTCCTATTAGTAGACTTGACCCCTCTTGTAGTCGACTAATACCTTGTCTAGTCAACTTATAAAAGTCCTATAATCAACTAAGTATTGTCCTGAAAAGATATTAACTTTTGTTTAGCAGCATTAGTTGACTTATCAACATTGCTAGTCGACTGATACAAGTTATAGTCGACTTATAAACTCTGCTGGTCGACTAATTCTAGTTTTCAGAAACTTATCATTTGTATCAGTCTTAATGTAGTCGACTTGCTTTCTTTATTAGTCAACTAACCCAGTCTAATATGCCTATACTAGTCGACTAACCCCCAACCCCTGGCCGACTTATAGCAGTTTGTAACTGTTGTATAGTTATTAATTTCTGGTGTTTTATCTAACGTTTTAATATTCAAATTTGTCCTGATAACTACCCTAACTGGTCGTAGATTTCACCTATAAATAGGGATGTTGTCCTAAGCTAAATCACCAATTTATATCAATAGTTTTCTTCCTAAAAACTCTGTTCAAAAATCTATTTTTCAAAAAACTATTTCCACTTTCTATTCTTCACATAAATTCCTACTCCATTGTGAAGAATTCTGAGAGTCCACCTATAAGAGTCCTTGTTCACAATCATATACAGATTCAAGGCTTATAGGATTTATTGTAATCACTCAAGAGAAGATTGTACAAGAGCATCTTCTTCGTGTAGAAGAGAAGTTGTACAAGGTGTTGTTGTCTTCTTGGTGTTAAGAAGAGTTGTACACATTTGGCAATGGGGATTTGTCAAGTGGTGTACAAGATGTTGATTTTGGGTGTACAAAATAAAGGATAAAGGAAAATTTTAAGTGGGTTGCTTGGGGACTGGATGTAGGTCAAGAGGACCGAACCAGGATAAAATCTCTTGTGTTTGCATTTGCATTTTCTGAGATTTATTTCCTTACTTGCAAGTTCTTTTATTTAACGCTAATATCTTTGTTTGAGTGTTGGCATAATTTTTAGATCTTACAATTGGTATCAGAGCCTTGCATACCCAGTCAACACCCTACAAGGATGGCAATGGAGTTTCCTTCATCGCAATTCAGAGAAGGACATTCTACACAATGTCCACCACTATTTGATGGATCGAACTACAACTATAAGAAGTGTAGAATAAAGATTTACTTGCAATCGCTCAATTACGACTATAGAATATTGTAGAAGCAGCGTACACCAAACCGACTACCAATTACAGTGCCTGGAGTGAAGAACAAAAGAAGCTAACAAATCTTGATGCCAAAGCAATGAACGCGCTTTTGTGTGCCTTGAACAAAGAAGAATTCAATCGCGTGTCAACAGCCAGATTTGCAGATTAAATATGGCAAACTCTACAGGTAACACATGAACGCACAAATAAGGTTAAATAATCTAAAATTTCTATTCTTTTCTACAGGTTTGAACTCTTCAAAATGAAGGAGAATAAAATCATCTCAGAAATGGTTACAAGATTCACTGACATTAAAAATTCTTTAGTAACCCTTGCAAAGGAATACACTCAAGTCGAAAAGTGAGAATGGTTCTTCGTGCACTCACACCAGATTGGGAGAAGATGACTACTGCAATTGAAGAAGCAAATGATCTCTCAACTATGTCATTAGAAAACCTTATTGGTAATTTAATGGCATATGAGTACAACTTGAAGACAGGAAGAATGATGACCTTCAACTTCAATTAAAGAAGAAAGTACTTGCCTTCCATATATCCTCAGACATGTACAATTCAGATGATGATGAAGAGAAGATGGCAATGCTCTCAAGAAAATTCAGAAAGTTCTTGAAGTAAGGTAAGTTTAATCCTATATGTTTTAATTGTAATAAAACAGGTCATATGAAGAATGATTGCCCATTCCTCAAAAACAAAGGTAAATTTAAGAGCAAAAAGTTAAAAAAGAAGAAAGACTATTAAGCATCATTGGAAGATAGTGATTCCTCTTCCTCTGATGAAGAAGAAACCACTGAACATGCCAACATATGTTTTATGGCTCAAGAAGAAGATGAGGTACAATATACTGAACTCTTAGATGTATTTCATGAGTTATATAATGATCTTAAGAATGAAAAGATGAAAAATAAAGTTTTATCAAAGGAAAATGAAAGACTTCACAAAGAAAATGAACTTCATATTTCTAAGTTTTCTTTCTTAAATTCTCAAAAAGATTAATTTGAAAAAGTTATATCTTCATTGAAAAAGAATAATGAGAATTTCTTAAAAGAAAATCTTTTGCCTAAAAAAGAAACTATGTCTTTAAATAAAAAAATTTCTGTTTTAAATAAAGACATGACAAGTTTCAAAAATAAATATGAAGAATTTTTGAATGAAGTGACAAAGTTTAATACAGGAAAAGAAAACTTAAATGATATATTGTCATATCAAAAGGTTTCATATAATCATTTTGGACTTAGATTTTTAAAAGATAAGCATATTGGTTTTGGTTATTCAAAAAATAATGTTGAAAGAACTACACATGTCTATAAAAAGAATAATGATAATTCTTTTAAGAAGACCATGAAATCAAAGTTTAAATATATTTGGATTCCTAAAAATCTAAATATTTTGGATAAAAATACTTATATTGCATCATATATACATCATATATGTAATTCATACAATTATGTTTATACTAACAGATAGAAACCAAATTCAAATTTGGTTTGGATTCCTAAAGGTTATGTTTTTGATCATGTTATGTTTGGTATCATTAACAATGTTTTATCCCATAGGTACCATACAAAAAAAGAGAATACTTGATGATATAAGTTATTTCTAACACTTGAAAAGTATATCATATGTATGCTATGATGCAGGGGGAGAACACTTGTTATCTATATCTGTTATAACCCATTTTTTGCAGGGGGAGAACACATATTTGTGATAACCTCTTTTCTGCAGCGGGAGTTTCTCTATAGAGGAGCCTGTGCATACACACATTGTCATCATCAAAAATGGGGGGAATATTGAAACTTATTATGATGATAACAAATATAATTTGTACTATTTTTTGTGTATTTTTAGATATTTGTTAAAATCCTTGATCACACACAAAATAGTCCTATTAGTAGACTTGACCCTTCCTATTAGTCGACTTGACCCCTCTTATAGTCGACTAATACCTTATCTAGTCGACTTATAAAAGTCCTATAGTCGATAAGTATTGTCCTGAAAAGATATTAACTTTCGGTTTAGCAGCATTAGTCGACTTATCAACATTGCTAGTTGACTAATATAAGTTGTAGTCGACTTATAAACTCTGCTGGTCGACTAATTCCAGTTTTCAGAAACTTATCATTTGTATCAGTCTTAATGTAGTCGACCTGCTTTCTTTATTAGTCGACAAACCTAGTCTAATATGCCTATACTAGTCGACTAACCCCCAACCCCTAGTCAACTTATAGCAGTTTGTAATTGTTGTATAATTATTGATTTCTGATATTTTATCTAACGTTTTAATATTCAAATTTGTTATGATAACTACTCTAACTGATCATAGATTTCACCTATAAATAGGGATATTGTCCTAGGCTAAATCACCAATTCATATCAATAGTTTTCTACCCAAAAACTCTGTTCAAAAATCTATTTTTTAGAAAACTATTTTCACTTTCTATTCTTCACACAAATTCCTACTTTATTGTGAAGAATTCTGAGAGTCCACCTATAAGAGTCCTTGTTCATGATCACATACAGATTTAAGACTTATAGGATTGATTATAATCACTCAAAGAGAAAGATTTTACAAAAGCGTCTTCTTGGTGTAGAAGAGAAGTTGTACAAGGTGTTGTTATCTTCTTCGTGTTAAGAAGAGTTGTACACATTTGACAAAGGAATTTGTCAAGTGGTGTACAAGGTATTAGTTTTAAGTGTACAAAATTAAGGATAATGGAAAATCTCAAGCTGGTTGCTTGGGGACTGGATGTAGGTCAAGGCAACCGAACCAGGATAAAATCTCTTGTGTTTGTGTTTGCATTTTCTGAGATTTATTTTCTTACTTGTAAGTTCTTTTATTTAACGCTAATATCTTTGTTTGAGTGTTGACGTAATTTTTAGATCCTCCGCTCTGCAGTTATTAGTTTATCTATTTAACTCACTCTGCTCACTATTTTTAAATCAACAGTAACCCGTGTTTGTATATGCTAAAAATGGGTTAGACATTGCATTTTAGGCCCTTGTCTAATTTCGTTACATTTTATATTACTGTTGAAGAGTGTTGGAGCAAAGGTGCGTGTGCATAACATTTAGTATAGAAATATTCTTGTATGATCACTTTGAGTGTTACTTTTGTTGGCCCAAAGGCTTTTCACTCTAGTTTTGATGATGACTAACTCATGTAGTTATGAGTACTAATAATCTTGTGTTTTAGTCTCAGATCATTAATCAAGATATTAGTTGGTGTTTAGCTTCAACTAGATGTTTTGGAAGCTTGCACATGTTGATTCAAGAGCCCGCGCATCAAAGATGATATATTGCAATTGCTCGGTGAATCAAAGGAGTTTTTGGATCGAGTCAACTTGGAGATTGCGCTCTACAAGAAGACTTAGGTATCCATAGTTTTTAGTTTGGGTTTAGATCTTAATTGTAAAGATTAGTATAGTATGATAAGCTCAAGTTCACAACACACATGTTTCACGTTTTGAATATTGTTTTTCGGTTTTTGGTTTAACCGATCTTGGTTTTCATGAATAGATTTTATATCAAAACAAGTTTACATGGTTTAGTGTATATATGATTTGTTCTATATACATGCATGCTTCTATTGCTTAAACAAACTTAGTTTGATATTCTATTTCATGTGTTTTATGTTTTGGTATTTTTATCAAAACATTATTTTTGGACTTAATGACAAAAATCATGATATATATATGTTCCTTGTATATTGAATTTCTATTCATATAAAATATGCTTCAAAGTGTTTAAATATCATATTTTTGTATCATGGATGAGTTTTAGACAATGTGTATTTTCTATTCAAAATACAAGGTTTCAGAAAATACGGTTTTTGGTTTTTGGCAAAATTTCTATGACACAAAAATAGTCAAATATGTTTGAAATTTGTGTTAGGATTTTTAACACAAGTTGGTATTTCAATATAAAATGATAAAACTATTTTTGTGGAATTTTAGAGATTTTGTGGGATTTATTGGAATATTTTTTTTACCACTGTTTTTCTGACCCATTTATAGGCTGACAGGCCTGGTCGGTCGACCGAAGCGGTCGACCGCACCAAGGGCCGGTCGACCGGTTCGGTCGACCGACGTGCACAGACCTGTGCACGTCTGCAGCCCAATGGGCCGGTCGACCGCTTCGGTCGACCGACGGAGAGCTGTTTGCTCTCAGGAATTTTCGGTCGACCGGACCGGTCGACCGGCAGCTGTAACGTTCGAAAATTCGAACGTTGGGCGGTCGACCGGGCGGTCGACCGGCAGGCTATTTCTGGCATATATTCTGTAAACGGCTATTTTTCTAAATTGCCTATAAATACCCCATTTGAGAGAGTTTTTCTCTAAGAATTTTTGGGCTAAAATTTTCTATCTCTCTGGTGTTTTTGCTGCAATCAAAATAGGTTTTTGGATTCAAAGTGAACAATCTTTTGTGTTTGATTAGGGTTTGAAAAACCAAAGAAAAGGGATTTTGGAAAAGCTTTTGAATTGAATCTCTATATCTTGATTTCTTTTATTTCCCAAAGATTTTCTTTGAGTTGCTGGTTTCAAATCCCTTGGTTTTCTCCACACTTGAGCTAAAATTTACTATCTTGTCTATAGGATTTTTGTGGGAGAAAAGGAGATTGTTTGTGGTTGTTGCTTTAAACCACCAAGTAGCAAGAGATTGTTTTGTGGTAGTTGTTGGAAACCACTCAGTTGTAAACCTTACCTTTGTGTGGCTTTTGGGAGTTGTGTACTCCGGTGATTGTAACTGTCTGTGTGATAGTGAAGCTAGAATCCATCTGGGGATGGCGGGGATGTAGAGCTGGGTGCTCGAACCTCGAGAACATATCTTGGTGTTTGCGTTTGATCGATTGGCTCTCACTATCTCTATCTCTATTTACTTTGTGCCTTGCATTACTATTCATATTGTTCATCATATTTGCTTGGCTTGGTTGTGTGTGCATCACTAGTTGATCACACTTGAGTGCTCATTGCATTTAGAATTTTAATTCCGCATTTAGTTCCATTGATTAGCATCATCACCTATTCACCCCCCCCTCTAGGTGACTTTTCAATTGGTATCAGAGCTAGCGCTCCTGATATTTTGGTTTAACAACCTAGGAGTAAAAGATCTTGGTTTGCTAATCTTCATTTGCAATTATTATTTGCACTCATACTAGTTTGCACTCATGGCTAGCCCTCCTATGTTTGACCATTTTAGACTTGATGCTTGGAAGGTGGACATGACTAGGCATTTAAAAACTCTAGGTCATTTAGTTTATCAAGCCATCACTATAGAAACCCTCCCTAATAGTAGCAAGCATAAGAAGGCCAATGCACTTGCACTTAAAACACTTAGAGCATCTTTTGATAATAATCTTTTACTTGTTTTTGATAGTTTTGATTCGGCTTTTGCAGTTTGGAGCGTCTTGACATCTCCGGAGCTTCCAAGGATCATTAACAATATGAGGAGATCTATGAGAGATGTATCCTAAGAGCCTTGCTTTATGGCATATGGAATGACTCTCATGAGGTACATTCGGATTCCCCTCTTTATGATAGCTCTAGTTCATATTGCCATGGTTGTTTTGAAGTTCAAAATTTGAATGTTGAACTTGCCTCTAAACTTGAAAAATTTATGGAAAAACATGAGATTTTGAAAAAGAAACATTTTGATTTAAAAGAAGAATTAAAGGATTTATGTTCTACTTTTGAATCGGTTTTGCAAGAGAAAGAAGAGATTACTAGTAAACGTGACTCACTTGAATCTCAACTTGAACTTGCCCTTAAAGAAATTGAAGTTTTAAAAGGCAAAAATGATTGTGATGATATTTTGGAGAACAACAAAGTTTTATCTTCAAAATTAGATCTTGCTTTTGAAGGAAATCTTGCTTTGCGAAATGAGATTGATTCTAACACTAAAGAATTGGATTTGGTTTTGATTAAAAATAAATCTTTGCAAAAAGAGATTGATGTTTGCCATGTTGCTTCATGTTCTAGCTCACCTATTGCATGCTCCACTTTATCTTCTAACATTGAAAATGATATACTTGTTTTGAAGAAAAGTGTTGATAGTTTGGGCTCCACTTTGAGCCATTGTGCCATGAACCACACTCGTTTGGAATCCTTGGTTCGCAAGAAACAAGTTCCAACTATGCATGCACACCCAACACGACATACACATGCTCATCACGGACACAATCATAACACGTATGCTCATGTGTACACTTGTACACATTGTGATCGAAAAGGCCACCTTGCTAGATTTTGCTATGATAGATTACATATTGAAAATTTAGCAACTAATCTTGTTTGGGTTAGGAGAGATACTAACCCCCGTGGACCCACAAGAAAATGGGTACCAAGATCCACCACTTTGATGTTTGATGTAGGTGGAGGCTCTCGTATAACGTGAGAGTTTTGGTGCCTTGAGGTGGATGCGTTCTAAGCCTAAAAGAGAATCATTTGGATGCTTCACACTCAAGGAGATTAGGTGGAGAGGACCACCATTGGTTTGGGGAACTAGAGAAGGATCTTCATTGGTTTTGGTATCATTCTCTAACTCCCATTTTATTTGCATGCTTTACATGTTCATCTTTTAGCATGATATGTTTTGTAGTTCATTTTGCTCATGCTATGTTAATTAGAATAGAGATATACATGTTTAGTTATTTGAGCACCCATGTTTCTTATGGATTTACATTTAGTGTTCTCACCTTGTTTAATCTAACATGCATGCCCTAAATCTAATGCACATGCATATGCATAATGATCAAATGATATTCATGATTCCATGATTTGTGTTTTAATGATTCATGTTTTGATTGAATGATAATTATCATTAGAACATGTGGATTTGTATTATGATCATATGGATGTTTATGATATATCTTGTGTGCATTTCATCATTGCATACTATTCATTCTTTGATCGATCAATTCTCATACAACAAGGTTGCACTGCGCACCTCTAACCCATTCAAGGGGAATTGGGAGGAAGGAGTTCAGAACCCTTCACGGGGTATACGGCTCTTAGTCTTGTTTTGAGAGATCGTTGCATCATACATCCATTTTAGTCATTAATACTTCATATTTTTGATTATTATGACTATATTTAGCATATTGATTTTAACCCGTTTTATGCTTCATGTTTTGACTACTTACTTGAATGATAGTTTTCATTAAGACTAGGATTCATACTTGTACAACTAGTGAGCTACAAATAGACCTTTATATGTTTGTGCTTAAACGCTCATTTGTATTCATTTGATGTACTAGTATACTCTAGTTTTGATGATTCATGCATTTGACTTGTATTCACATTTGTGTTTTATGATTTTGAGTTTTGACTTCATGTATATGTCTATTTTGTCCAAACTATTAGCTATACATGTACATCCTTGAGCCACGTGCCTTCATGCATATACACTTGTGGACTCACTATGTTTGGGATATGTATGTATACTTTAGTTTGTACATGACATACATATGCCTTGAAGTTCAATTCGTTTTGATGATTTTCATATTTTTAAGTAATTTCAATCAATAATGAAAATCTAAGTTTTCATGTGTTCGTGTTTTCAAAGGAATTTCATTTGAGTTTGAATGCAAAATTTTCATGACAATGTATTTCACATTACACTTGTTCACTCAATTTATTATGTTTCTCATGATTGTGTTTTCATGAGTATGATATGGACTTTATGGAGCTCGAGTGTTTAGTGATCATGTGATTTTCATGTTTCATGAAAAATATTTCTGTGTTATTCCTTGCTTGAAGGATTTCTACTAGTTTTTCAAATTTTCATAAACTAGTTCATATTCTTCATGAGGTAGAGATTTTCAAACAAACTATAATTTCAAATCTATTTTGAAAACCCCTACCATCGATGGGCGGTTGGATGGGAGATCATGTTCTTGTATGCTTTATAATAAAAATCCTTTTTATCTTGAACCATGATTGGGTGGTAGTTGATATGAGTTATACACTTGACCTTACTTTTGTTATTTCAATTGGTATCATTGAGTTCTTTCAATTGGTATCAATATGACATATTTTTTTGTATACTCATATGTGTTTGCTTTGTGTATGTATGTTTGCACCTCATATAGTATCAATTTCAATTGATATCTAATCTGTTACATACATAGAAGTTTCCTTTGTGCCTATCATATTCATATATTTTAGAGCACAAATCTTGATTTTGCATAGCTTGATTTTAAATGACTATATTGTTTCAATTGATGAAGTTTTTCAATTGGTATCTTAATACAAGCTTATGCATAAGTTTCTTTGGTATTTCATAAAGGGGGAGAAAATTCGTATTTTGTATTTCAATAAGTATTTGTTTTGCTTTCCACTCCCTAACTTTATGATGAAAAATGATTGGAAAATTTACATTGTTGTGTAATTGGTATCAAGAAGCCATTTGTGTTAAAAATTTCTTCAATTGGTATCTAGAGGCTATTTGTTTACTTAAATTTGTATCAATTTGTCTTATAGTTCACATTGCATGTTTTCATTTTGATATAAAATGATTATTCTTGTTTCAATGCCTTGTATAATGTTGGTATTGGCATTCCTCAATTTATTGATTATTTCAATTGATATCAAGAACTTGTTTGGTATATCTAAAGTTTTAGCTATGTTTGATTTGTTTTTGGTATCAAGAGATTTAGCAATTTTATGTTTTATCCCTTCGTTGATTTTAGGGGGAGAAATATTTGCCTTCTTTATGTTTGTTTTACCCCTTTGTTGATGAGTGACAAAAAGGGGGAGAGGAATTTGTAGTTTATATGCATGGTTGATTTATGCATATGTTTTTGTTTTGTTTTGGTATGTTTTATTATGTGTTTGAGAACATTCATGCATATCTTATATGTTTTATTGTTATGCATGAGTTAAGGGGAGCTTCTTTGAAGCTTTACTTTAATCCATGCATATATAACTCCATGAGTTTAGTCATCATCAAAAAGGGGGAGATTGTTGGCCCAAAGGCTTTTCACTCTAGTTTTGATGATGACTAACTCATGTAGTTATGAGTACTAATAATCTTGTGTTTTAGTCTCAGATCATTAATCAAGATATTAGTTGGTGTTTAGCTTCAACTAGATGTTTTGGAAGCTTGCACATGTTGATTCAAGAGCCCGCGCATCAAAGATGATATATTGCAATTGCTCGGTGAATCAAAGGAGTTTTTGGATCGAGTCAACTTGGAGATTGCGCTCTACAAGAAGACTTAGGTATCCATAGTTTTTAGTTTGGGTTTAGATCTTAATTGTAAAGATTAGTATAGTATGATAAGCTCAAGTTCACAACACACATGTTTCACGTTTTGAATATTGTTTTTCGGTTTTTGGTTTAACCGATCTTGGTTTTCATGAATAGATTTTATATCAAAACAAGTTTACATGGTTTAGTGTATATATGATTTGTTCTATATACATGCATGCTTCTATTGCTTAAACAAACTTAGTTTGATATTCTATTTCATGTGTTTTATGTTTTGGTATTTTTATCAAAACATTATTTTTGGACTTAATGACAAAAATCATGATATATATATATATATGTTCCTTGTATATTGAATTTCTATTCATATACAATATGCTTCAAAGTGTTTAAATATCATATTTTTGTATCATGGATGAGTTTTAGACAATGTGTATTTTCTATTCAAAATACAAGGTTTCAGAAAATACGGTTTTTGATTTTTGGCAAAATTTCTATGACACAAAAATAGTCAAATATGTTTGAAATTTGTGTTAGGATTTTTAACACAAGTTGGTATTTCAATATAAAATGATAAAACTATTTTTGTGGAATTTTAGAGATTTTGTGGGATTTATTGGAATATTTTTTTTACCACTGTTTTTCTGACCCATTTATAGGCTGACAGGCCTGGTCGGTCGACCGAAGCGGTCGACCGCACCAAGGGCCGGTCGACCGGTTCGGTCGACCGACGTGCACAGACCTGTGCACGTCTGCAGTCCAATGGGCCGGTCGACCGCTTCGGTCGACCGACGGAGAGCTGTTTGCTCTCAGGAATTTTCGGTCGACCGGACCGGTCGACCGGCAGCTGTAACGTTCGAAAATTCGAACGTTGGGCGGTCGACCGGGCCGGTCGACCGGCTGGCTATTTCTGGCATATATTCTGTAAACGGCTATTTTTCTAAATTGCCTATAAATACCCCATTTGAGAGAGTTTTTCTCTAAGAATTTTTGGGCTAAAATTTTCTATCTCTCTGGTGTTTTTGCTGCAATCAAAATAGGTTTTTGGATTCAAAGTGAACAATCTTTTGTGTTTGATTAGGGTTTGAAAAACCAAAGAAAAGGGATTTGGGAAAAGCTTTTGAATTGAATCTCTATATCTTGATTTCTTTTATTTCCCAAAGATTTTCTTTGAGTTGCTGGTTTCAAATCCCTTGGTTTTCTCCACACTTGAGCTAAAATCTACTATCTTGTCTATAGGATTTTTGTGGGAGAAAAGGAGATTGTTTGTGGTTGTTGCTTTAAACCACCAAGTAGCAAGAGATTGTTTTGTGGTAGTTGTTGGAAACCACTCAGTTGTAAACCTTACCTTTGTGTGGCTTTTGGGAGTTGTGTACTCCGGTGATTGTAACTGTCTGTGTGATAGTGAAGCTAGAATCCATCTGGGGATGGCGGGGATGTAGAGCTGGGTGCTCGAACCTCGAGAACATATCTTGGTGTTTGCGTTTGATCGATTGGCTCTCACTATCTCTATCTCTATTTACTTTGTGCCTTGCATTACTATTCATATTGTTCATCATATTTGCTTGGCTTTGTTGTGTGTGCATCACTAGTTGATCACACTTGAGTGCTCATTGCATTTAGAATTTTAATTCCGCATTTAGTTCCATTGATTAGCATCATCACCTATTCACCCCCCCTCTAGGTGACTTTTCAACTTTCTTCTAAACATTTGTACATGCGCACGAAAATGATTAAGGACATAACGTATAAACAAGATTAGGTGGAAAGTCATTACCCTTTCTTAGTTAAAAAACCATCTCCTCACTCACTAATTCAATCCTAACTAAAATTGATTTGGTCCTAGGGATATCTCGGACTCAATAGGATATTAACCTAAGGAGAAATTTGTTAGAGTTTGACTCTAGTCAAATCAGTGTCAAAGGTTGAGAATTGAGAGACGAAGCCTCGAATAACGGTGGTTTGACATAATTAGGCCCACTGCTCAGGCACAGTACCTCACACTGATCTTGTCTCTTTCTAGCTGATTAACTTGTGGTCAGATTGTTGCAATATACCTCTCATGGATAGTCTAACTAGTTAGGAGTCGTCTAGGTCTAAGGTCTACCGCAACTTACGTTAGATTTTCTTTCTTTTGTTTAATTATTTGTTTTTGTTTGTTTGTTTTTGTCATTTTTGTGATATGGATTATAACCACAAATTTTCCAACTCTCCATAGTAATCCATATTAAACCCCGATCGCTTTTTCGGATAACACCAACCCAACATTTCATAATTTTAACCAACCAAGCATGCTGGATTGATTTATCCGAATCAACATAAACCCTAGACTCAATATTATGAATAAGACTGGAATAATCATCATCTCCACTCTTCACTGATTCAGTGGGATACAACTCTTCCGAGTTATATGATCAACTACCTTACCAACATTCAGCCTCATATACTTCTTATTTAGAACAACTGATAGAGGAAAAATCCGCTTTTGATAAGATTCTAGAAGCCTCGCATGAGTCCGAGTGACGTGTTTAAAACATGAAAGACTCACAATCTCCTCCAAATTTCCAAATCCAAGATCCTTATTTTATTTTTCAAGTCCCACCACAATAAGAAAAAGAACCGATTAACTTGGAAGAAAGGATGGAAGCCTTAGTTCAGTCCCAAAATGATTATCTCTAGTCTATCAATAGGTTAAAAGCACAAATGAGTCCTTTAGTTAACACAATTAACGATAAGAATGAGAAAACTCTACCTAACACATTATTGACCATTCTCGATTCTGATAGCCATATTAATAGGAACCAATAATCATGGTGTTTTAGAAATAATTTTAACCAAGATTCAATTCCACTTCAACATATTGAACTTGATCAATCCCAAACCTTGGACAAATTGGCAAGTTTTCATTTCAAGAAAATTGAACTTGAATATGATGTGACCTTGATCCCTAACTTTGTGATTCATTTTCATTTTTTGTATCTATGTTGACTCCGGTATCCATACCTGAATTGAACCCAATTCCTGAGCCAACATTGATTCCTATACCCATAGAGCTTGAAATTGAACCAATGACTTTGAAAAGTCGCATTCCATTGATGGAAAAAGAATATGAATTTTAATTTTTAATTTGGAACCAATTCTTGAATCAAAATCAACTCTTGAGCCTAAACTTGATTTAAGTCATATTCTCGAGTCAGTATTGTTCTCAAACCTTTCATTCTTGCGCCCAGGTCAACCACTCCGCCAAGTCACATTCTATTGTTGGACCAATGTATAGACCATAATGACTCCGAGATGATATTTCAAGATTGGTCAGATAACCGGGATAATTTTAATATTAGGATCTTGCATGATCCTATTTAATTTGGGGATAGTAAAACTGTAAATAGGAAAGAGGTCATCAAAGATGAGTTATTTGAAAATACACATTACTTAGACTGGGCAGCAAAGCTTGGCCCAAAATAGCCACTACTGAACCAGAACCTTGAGGTAACATTCTTCCTTCCCTTTTTTCTTTTCATGCATATTCATTCATACATTGAGGACAATGCATGAGATAGGTGTGGGGAAGGGTTCTAACATAACATAGGTTTTCTTTTAATTTATATTAAAAAAAACTTTTTGAAAAGAAAAAAATAATATTTTGACTTATTTTTTGTCAGAAATTCAGTTAATTTAAGGAATAGGAGAATCATAATTGGAATTTCTTACACTTAGTCAAAATAAGACTATTTGTTTGATTTCTAGGGTTAGAAAGAAAATTTAAAAAAGTAATTTAATCTTGATTTTTACCTTAATAAAATATGCATATTTTATACACTTACATACTTAGGGTTTGCCTTATAAAAAAGAAAAGAAAAGAAAAGAAAATATATATATTAAAAATCCTCTGATTAAGTTGGGTATTTGTGCCTAATAAAGTATAAGTATTCACGTCTAAAAGTGGTTCATATTATAAATAAAACCATTAGTTTTGTGGCCTTATTTGCTTGAGTCCTGATTGGTCGCTAATATTGCATATTTAATATCATATTTCCATACTTATTTTAGAATAAAACTTTGCATTGTCTTAATTAATTGCTTAATTTATTTGCAGGCCCATTCCTTAAGGAGATGAAGAGAAATGAGCCCAAAGCCCACTAAAATTCTGAATTAAATCAGAGTTAATTCACACTCAATAAATCAGGGCAAAATCAAGAGGTTGAAAACTGGTTGAGAAGAATCCTCTCAGAATCGATCGGTTGAAGCAAAGATCAACGGAAGCAAGTTTGGTTCAGATTCTGACTGGATACATTTTAGTATTCGAATCATAACTTTTGCTACAAAATCTCAATTCTGATGATTCAAGATGATCCAGAAAGCAGACTGACAGAGCTACAACTCTTATGTTGATCATTATTTCTAATTCTGTCATTTGATAAGTGATATTCAGCAATCAATACGCCAACAAACTGCAGATCAGAACTGAATATCCACCTCAAATCAAGTTTGAAGATAAGGGGAGTTCAAAAATTGCCAGATTTACTTATCTTCATACTCCTCTACCCTCTCCATTTCTCCTATAAATACCTGCACTCAAAGGCAAAAAGGAGGACCATGCAGATTAGGATTTTAGACTAGTTTTTTCATTTCTTAGTTTAGGTTTTTGTTTTTCTTTCATGTAATTGTAATTTTCATTTATGTAAATAAGAGGAGATCAAACTTTCATCGAAGAACAAGAATGAAGCTAGAGCTGAAGTGACACCGGTGTAAGATGAATTTCTTTTCTTTGATTGTTATGAGATCGAATCGATGTTTTCTCTTTGTATGTAGTTTCTTTTAGTCTTCTTCTTCTTTTCTACTTTACTTTTCTTTTTGGTACAACTATCTTCCAAGTGAGTCTAAAGCATCGAAAGAGCCTTGCCTTTGCGAGTGCCACCGATAGCTCATGACGATGGAATTGTGAGTCTTTCTGTATCATTTCATGCTTGCGTATCTTGATGATGTAATGTGGAAGAGACCAACATTCGACTCTTATGGGCTATGCGCTGCTTGCCTCCAATTCAAGGTAACATCGAAGCTAAAAACTCAAGGTAAGCTTTTGGTGAAAAGAAGGTAAGTAACTCTTTTATTTCTTTCTTTCATTTTTGTAAATTAAATCACCATCTCTTCAAAATCACTCTTTTTCCTCCACTTCATTTGCACATAGTCGCTTTTATTGTTTTCTGAATTTTCCACCTTCTTCATCTTCCATTTTCTTCTAACATAACATAATTCTTTTTCCCTTTTCATAACTAAAAACAGAGAAGAACCTTCGTTTTACTTTCTTAAAAGATTTCAATAAAGAACTGTAACGCTTCCATCGCAAACCCTCCTTGTGGATCACGACCCGCATAGCCACTTGCTATAGCAGAAGAATTGAGCACTTGCACAAGTTTATTATTAGATCTGAAATTTTGTATTTTGTGTGCAGGTTAGCCTCAATCAAATTTTGCCACCGTTGCCGGGAAGGGTAACATGTTTTTTATTGAAATTTGAATTCTTTTTGAAAATTTTTTAGAACTAAACGAATTTTCTTCTCTGTTGCAGGTTACAGGGCAAGCAAAGAAGGAAAATAAGTTTGCAGTGACATACAAGTGGTATTGGGCCTCTGCTCTAGAAAGCAGAGACCCATTGCCCTCTGAATTGCCGCGTTTCCACGGCAAAAGCCGCGGATCCGCGGCAATAAAGAGCTGACTACTAACAGGTTTTTGCAGGGCTGCTAGCTTTGCAAATTCTAGTTTGCTGCAATTATTTATTTCTTATATGCTATCACACAAACCTGCTAATAATCAACAGTAAAAAGTTTGTTGCAAAAGTTAAAAATTGATTAGACGTTTGCATTTTAGGCACGTGTCTTTTCAATTCATTTACTTTTACTGTTGAAGAGTGCTGGAGCAAGGTACGTATGCATTGCATTTAGCATAAGACTCACTTCTTGGTTGATTTATATCGCTTTGAGTGAATCTTACATATCTTGTACACTTGCACAAATTGATCTTAAGGGCACTAACCCATTAACAAGATAAGGTGGGGATTTAATCACCCTTCCTTAGCCCAAAAATCACATTTCAAGCACTCACTAACCCAAGCCTAACTAAAATTGAGTAGACGTTGGCCCTAGGGACATCTCGGACTCAATTAGGAGATTATCCTAAGGGGAAAAATGTTGGAATCTAACTCCTGCAAAATCAGTGTCTAGGAAAGGGATTGAGGGCCGAAAGCCCGAAGGTTGGTGGTTATTTAATTAAGGAACGTCTTTGACGAAAAACCTCCCACCAACCTTGCCCTGACCTGGCTGATTAGCTTGTGGTCAAAGTCTACATTAGACCTCCCGTGGATAGTCTAACCAGTTAGGAGTCGTCTAGGTCCTAAGTCTACCCTAACTTAGGCTAGAATTTTTCTTTTTGTTTGTTTATTTGTTTGTTTTTCTTTGTTTGTATTCTATTGTGTGATATGGACTATAATAATAATTTTTTCAACTACAATAATAATCCATATCACACACCGACTTCATTTTCGGATATTACCAACCCGGCATATCATAACTTTGACCAACCTAGTGTGCCGGATTGGTCTTATCCGAATCAATATGACCCATACCCCCCATCTAATAACTATAATTTCCATAATGATTTCAACTCTTCACCGAGTCAGTGGGGATTCACCTCCCCCGAGCATAATTTCCAACCACCTTGCCCTCCTTCTCCACCCAGTCCACATTATGTTCAAGATTCATACTCAGTTCCACCCGTCCAAAATAGGAAACCATCAATTATGGAAATGAGTATGCGTGAGTCCAAACACAAATCCCAAAATCTGATGGACTCACAATTTTACTACCACTTCCAAGACAATTCTTCATCTTTTCATCAAAACCATAAACCTATCAACTATGAAAAGATGCTTGAAGCCATGACTCAGGCTCAAACCACTCGTAATCGTGACATAGATATGATGGTCGAATCTCTATGTTCCCACCGTCCTGATGTCACTAACTATTCTGTTATAGCTGAAGAGTCATGTAGTTTTGGAACTCAAGATTCCTTTTCAGCACAACCATTTGAACTTGCCCAAACTCCAAATGAAATTGATAATTTGGCAAGTTATCCTTTTCCTGAAATCGAACTTGAAAATGAATATGATCTTGAACCCCAACTTAGTGATTCAATTCTTCTTCCTGATTCAATAATGACTCCGGTATCTTTACCTGACTTCAATCTTTTCCCGGAGTCGACATTGGATCCTGTCCTAATTCATAATGAAATTGAATCACACATCTTTGAGGATCATATTGAACTTGACCAATTATACACTTTTGAAGATCCTATTGACAAATTGGCAAGTTCTCCATTTTTTGATATTGAACTCAATGAGATATGTGACCTAGATTCTCAAATCTGTGATCCAGTTCAACTTTCTGAATCAATCTTGACTCCCATTTTGTTACCAAACTTGAGTAATATTTTAGAGTCAGTTTTGATTCCTCCACCTATCATTCCTGAACTGGAATCACCCATATTAGGTCACATTCCATTGTTGGAAAATACATGTGGACTGGAGTTTCAACTCCTTGATTTGGACCCAATTTCTGAACCTTTTTCGACTCCTGAACCTTTACTTGACTTAAGTCACCTTCCTGAGTCAGTATTAGTTCCTGTCCTTCCTGAGTCCAAGTCAACTGTTCTATCATTTCATACTCCATTCTGGGACGAGGTGGTTGACAAATTTGACTCCGAAATTAGTTATGGAATATGGAAATTAGATAGGGTCACATACTTAATAAAAATCCTCAATGGACACATCTTTTTAATGGGTTACATTAGTGTAATTTCTGGTGGGTTCCTCCGAGACCCAAGAAAAGTTGATTGGGTCGCGTTTCGTGGACCAATCAGACCACCACCGGAACCACCACCTTAAGGTAACCATTTTCCTTCCCTTTCTTCTTTTTCATGCATCTATGCATTAATTCATACATTGAGGACAATGCATGAGATAGGTGTGGGGGAGGGTCTAACATAACTTTTCTTTTTCTTTAAAATAAAAAAAATTAACATTTTTCTTTACTTTTAAGAACTTTTTGAAAAATAGAAACAATATTTTGACTTATTTTTGTAAGAAATTAAGTTAATTTTAAGGAATAGAAAAATTCAAATTAGGATTTCTTATACTTGGTCAAAATAAGATTATTTGTTTGATTTTTAGAGTTAGGAAGATAATTTGTCAAAGTAATTTGGTCTTGATCTTTACCTTGATGAAATATGCACACTTTATACACTTACACACTTAGGGTTCAAAAATAAAGATTCTTATGCCTTATAAAAAAAAAAGTCTAATTATTGATTAGCTAGGTGCTTTGGCCTAAGCAAGCCTTAGTATTTATGCGAAAGATGATTAGATAAGTTATAAAAAATATATATATATAGATATACAAATAAATCTAATTATTGACTAGCTAGGTGCTTTGGCCTAAGCAAGCCTTAGTATTTATGCGAAAGATGATTAGATAAGTTTGAAAAGAAAAATCCTCTGATTAAGCTGGGTATTTGTGCCTAATAAAGCATAAGTATTCACGCCTAAAAGAGGTTCATATAATAAAATCCTTAGTTTTGTGGCCTTGTTTGCTCGAGTCCTTAAGTCCT
Organism: Agave tequilana; assembly: GCA_038442645.1. NCBI lineage: Eukaryota > Viridiplantae > Streptophyta > Magnoliopsida > Asparagales > Asparagaceae > Agave > Agave tequilana. Next base: position 41,742 of record JAVJIF010008761.1, read on the forward strand.
TGGGGTGTTTTCTCACCTGGTGCCCTAAGACCGTCTGGTTTGGGAGTCATCGATTAAAGGCTCGTTACATGGGCAGATTAGAAAGCCTAAACTAAGGAATAATACCACCAAAAAAATATATATAAATAAATAAGGCATAAGAGTTAGAGTTAATGAACCCTTCGTCAAAATTTTCACAGTCACAAGTGCATATGACTTAGGGTAAAGTAATAGACTAGATGAGAAGCACAATTTGACTCCTTACTTTAATTTGATAACAAATTTTTGAATAGAGACTAAGTTTAGAAATGAAAAATTCAGTTTTCCTATAACTTATAGATTGCTTAAATCTTACAATTATATGTCAAATATTTTTCTCTTTCAAAATGCTTTTCGAAAATACTAACTCTTTATTTCTCTTTCTTTATGGATTTTGTGGGTGCAATCCGTTGAAAACCCTCACGAGACAAAACTCGTCCTCTAGGGGAAACCTAGAGGTTTAACGGCTTGTTGCACATGCTCAGTGCAATCGCGTGACCTGTGAAAGTGGTCTAATAATCCTTAGTATAGTTTAGCTGTTTTGCTCGAGAACGAGCAAAAGATAGGTATCGGGGTGTGATTGGTCGCTAATATTGCATATTTAATATCATATTTTCATATTTATTTTAGAATAAAACTTTGCATTGTCTTAATTAATTGCTTAATTTATTTGCAGGCCCATTCCTTAAGGAGATGAAGAGAAATGAGCCCAAAGCCCACCAAAATTCTGAATTAAATCAGAGTTAATTCACACTCAATAAATCAGGGCAAAATCAAGAGGTTGAAAACTGGTTGAGAAGAATCCTCTCAGAATCGATCGGTTGAAGCAAAGATCAACGGAAGCAAGTTTGGTTCAGATTCTGACTGGATACATTTTAGTATTCGAATCATAACTTTTGCTACAAAATCTCAATTCTGATGATTCAAGATGATCCAGAAAGCAGACTGACAGAGCTACAACTCTTATGTTGATAATTATTTCTAATTCTGTCATTTAATAAGTGATATTCAGCAATCAATACGCCAACAAACTGCAGATCAGAACTGAATATCCACCTCAAATCAAGTTTGAAGATAAGGGGAGTTCAAAAATTGCCAGATTTACTTATCTTCATACTCCTCTACCCTCTCCATTTCTCCTATAAATACCTGCACTCAAAGGCAAAAAGGAGGACCATGCAGATTAGGATTTTAGACTAGTTTTTTCATTTCTTAGTTTAGGTTTTGTTTTTCTTAAATGTAATTGTAATTTTCATTTATGTAAATAAGAGGAGATCAAACTTTCATCGAAGAACAAGAATGAAGCTAGAGCTGAAGTGACACCGGTGTAAGATGAATTTCTTTTCTTTGATTGTTATGAGATCGAATCGATGTTTTCTCTTTGTATGTAGTTTCTTTTAGTCTTCTTCTTCTTTTCTACTTTACTTTTCTTTTTGGTACAACTATCTTCCAAGTGAGTCTAAAGCATCGAAAGAGCCTTGCCTTTGCGAGTGCCACCGATAGCTCATGACGATGGAATTGTGAGTCTTTCTGTATCATTTCATGCTTGCGTATCTTGATGATGTAATGTGGAAGAGACCAACATTCGACTCTTATGGGCTATGCGCTGCTTGCCTCCAATTCAAGGTAACATCGAAGCTAAAAACTCAAGGTAAGCTTTTGGTGAAAAGAAGGTAAGTAACTCTTTTATTTCTTTCTTTCATTTTTGTAAATTAAATCACCATCTCTTCAAAATCACTCTTTTTCCTCCACTTCATTTGCACATAGTCGCTTTTATTGTTTTCTGAATTTTCCACCTTCTTCATCTTCCATTTTCTTCTAACATAACATAATTCTTTTCCCTTTTCATAACTAAAAACAGAGAAGAACCTTTGTTTTATTTTCTTAAAAGATTTCAATAAAGAACTGTAACGCTTCCATCGCAAACCCTCCTTGTGGATCACGACCCGCATAGCCACTTGCTATAGCGGAAGAATTGAGCACTTGCACAAGTTTATTATTAGATCTGAAATTTTGTATTTTGTGTGCAGGTTAGCCTCAATCAAGTCCTTAGGTCCTTGGGGTGTTTTCTCATCCGGTGTCCTAAGAACGGCCGGTTTGAAAGTCACCGACTAAAGGCTCGTTACATGGGCAAATTAGAAAGCCTGATAGAATAAAAAATATTACTGCCAAAATATATAAAATAAGGCATAAGAGTTAGAGTTGAAAAATTCCTAGTCAAATTTTCACAGTCACAAAGGTGCATAAAACTTAGGGTAAAATAATAGACTATGTGAGAAATATAGTTTAATTCTTACCTTGATTGATAACAAGTTTTCAAAAAGAGACTAAGTTTAGGAATGAATAGTTTAGCATTCCTATGACTTATAGATTACTTGACTTTTTTACAAAATTACTTCAAATATGTTTTCCCGTTATCAAAATGCGTTTTCAATATATTAACACTTTGTTTTTTTTCTCTTTATGGATTTTGTGGGTGTTATTCACTGAAAACCCTCACGAGACAAAACTCGTCATTTAGAGGTAACCTAGAGGTTTAACGGCTTGTTACACGTGCTAAGTGCAACCGTGATTCCTACAAAAATGAATTAGATTAGGTTATCTCTATTTTGTTTTTATTTGTTTTGCTCGAGGACAAGGAAAAGATAGGTGTGAGGGTGTGATTGGTCACTGATATTGTATATTTATTGTCACACTCTCATATTTATTTTATAATAAACTCTATTTTTTAATCTTATTTGATGGCATGCCTTTACTAATAGAGATAGAAAAGAAATGAGCCCAAAAGCCCACTTAAATTCTAATTTAATTAAGTTTAAATCAAAATCTAGAATTGTGACAGAAGATTTAAGGGGATAAGTGCAGATCAGAGCAAATCAGAGAAGATAACACAAAATAAAAACCAGTTACGTTCGGATTTCTATAGATCCTTTTGGTTATCTGAACAATCAATGGAGATATCACATAATTTAGAGCTCAAAACTGAAAATCTAATTGAAGATAAAAGAGTATCAAAGATCAAAGGTCTCCCGGATCTGGCCCAATGAACTGATCATTGAGCTGCATTTTCGTGATAGGATTATCTTCGTACGCTCCTTCCCTATCCATTTCTCCTATAAATACTGCCATTTCAAAAGGCAAACGTGCACCACTCCAGTTAAGAGTTAGAATTAAGATTTTGCTTTAGATTTAAGTTAGGTTTTCATTTTTCTTTATGTAATTTTCTGTATTTTTATAGCTTAGGTTAAAGAGAGATTCATAAGATTTGTATTGAGAGTGACACCGATGTAAAATTTCTTCCTTTCTTTTATCGTTTTTTGATTTAATCAAAAGTTTAATTTTCTTCTTTTTGTTTTACTTACCTCTTCCGTTACTTGTAATCCAAGTGAAGCATATAGCCTCGAATCTGTGTTGCCTTTGCAAGTGCCACTGATAGCTTATGGTGATGGATATCTACTTCTAATTGTGTAATAGTTTAGTATTTCTTTCTACTTGCACTTTTATTTTGTTAGACTGATTTGGAGTAAGGCAGATCCTATATGTCATGCTGTGATGACCTTCAATTCAAGGTAAATCGTTACAACAGATCCAAGGTAAAGCAAGCATCGAAGAGGTAAGTGAACTCTTATTTTATTTTCTTTCTTTTAATTTCTTAGTTTAGAATTGTTCTAAAAACCAACATTTCTTCTTTCTTTATTCTTCTTTCTTTTTAACTTAGCTTAGATACACTTTTAAACACCAACAACATCACCTTCTTCTTCTCCTCTCTTAACTGTTAACACTTTCTTTTCTTTTTAGAAACTAAGAAAAAATATTTTAACTGATCTAGTAATTTAGGAATACTTACTAAAAAGCTTCCATCATAGTTCCTCTTTGTGAATCACGGCCTACATAACCACTTGCTATAGCGGTAGCATTGAGCAATCTAACACTTTCTATTCTCTTTTCTAAACCTTATATTTTCTGTGCAGGTTCAGACGCGATCAAAAAGTTATAAACAAAACTACCAAATGCAGTATTAAAGTTGCAAAAATAGGCATAAAAGGATATAAAATATTCATGCAATATGATATTTATCACTCCTCCATCTGTTAATAGAGTGGAGTGTTATGGTTGAAATCTTCCCATCTTCCAAAGACCTTCTTCCTTCCAAGTTCCTTGTCCTGGTGGGTTGCAATATCATTCTTCCTCTTCATCTAGTGGAAAAAAGAGAGAGATGACAGAGATGGTGGGAATGAATGCTGGGCTCCTGCTGCTTAAGAGTCTGGTAGGCACAAAATATCAGTCTTCGTGATGAGCTTGTCGCAAAACGTCAGTTTTCGCGATAAGGCTCTGCTGCCAGGAAGGATGGGACGTGCCTCTACTTTGACCTGGTTTGTTCGTCTGATTTCTGATTGGAGTAATCTAGCTCTCATCTTATGCCTCGAAGTTCTCCTTCTAAGTAGCACGTATGAGGAAGGAGTGGGGTTTGTTCGGGCAGTATGGCGGTGAATCCAGTTTGATCATTGTCTTTTATGTCTGGCAAACTTCACTCTGATCGAAAACCAGGAGCGAAGTGCGAGTACATTGCTAAGGTTCATCACTGAGTAGCACTCTCTCTTTTGGAGCTCTGACTTCTTTCTCAGAATAAGGGGCCGGTGATGGTATATCACCGCCGGCTTACGGACTTCTGTTTGGGGCTCGAGGCGCAGCACATGGCTCCGAAGTCTTCGTGGGAGTTCTCAGTATCGTCCTGAGGAAATTAGTGGGGGTTGGCAGAGTTGCCTCATGGATGCTGCCAGGGATGTTTGCCCCAGCAGGTGTCCTTGGAGAATACCCCTGGGGCACGCATGGTTAGGAACTAGATCACTTGTATTTCTTTTTAAAAATTGTTCACACATGAATGTGATACAATCTTATATTACTCGTGTTAGATGTAATCAAGTGATGTAACCAGAATAGAAAGATTTGGAATGAATATTTGTATTTGAAATAAAAATATTTGTATAAATCTTGCCTGATTTATTTTACTATCTGTTTTGTTTGGATTGACTATCTCCTCGGAGTGCTTGCCTCTGACTCCAGGACATTTGACTTGGCACGTGGATGATTTGATATGTTTGTTGTTTTCCCGGGTGGGGGTAGTCCCATCAATGATACCTGTAAGTTTTATTCTACGAGTAGAGAAAATCTCAGCTGTGGAGTTGGGCCTCCGAGAGGGGGAAATCCCTACTGCAGAGCTAGGATTGCGTGTGCTTCTGAGTGGGAGAAATCCCATCAATGGAGCCGCGAAGCCAGAACTCTGGAAGGGAAAATCCCTACAACAGAGCCCGGACTCTGAGTGGGGGAAATCCCATATCAGAGGAACATGGATGCATGTAGGAAACCTTTATCGCTACCTTTGAGTGGGGGAAATCCCATCCAATGACACACAAAATAAGGGTGCTGAAACATTTAAAATGTGGGGATAATCTAACAATGTAACTGACTCCGTGAATCAGGAAATCTTGTCACTGAGTTGTATTTAGCGTGGAGGCAGTAGTCTCCGCTGAGGGCCTGTGTTGTGTGGGGTCAGGGCCTCCGACTAATGAAATGGTGCCTGAGTTGAACATCCGGGTGACTTATCCCGGATAGATATAGTCAGAGAGGAACTTGGCAGTGGCAGATGTCGGAGAGGGACCTCGGGTTGAGTGTGGATGTCAAAAATTATATAAGTTCAGATTCTAACTTATTTATTAATTCTACAAATATTCTTTGAAATTAATGTATAATTTTGTTTAGCCAAGTACTCTTCTGGTTGATCCCATTTCATTAGTTAATTCTACAAGGAACCTGCGGATGCGATGGCAGAAAAAAAAAAGGGCTTGCGAAACTATATTTTGGATCACTCTCCATTTTAAACATACCTCTCATAACAAGCAATCTATTTATAATCCGAGAGGGTGATTTTATGATTGCAAAAGGAAAAAAGGAAAAAAATGAGGGTCTATCCCTTCTTCTGATGAACTGTAACTTTGGAAGAATGACTATAAAAATTTCTCCAAGAAAATGATAGAAGGCAATGGTAAACAGCACATAGAGTATGAAAAGAAGCTAAGAGAGCTGAAAAAGAGCCACTGTGATGAAGAATTGAGGATTTACGACATTAGCAGAAAGATAATTGGATAATAATAAGAAATAATATGATTGAACAGCGACCTGTTGGAAATCAAATTCAAACCATTTACTTACAAAAGAGAGCACCTTGCATGTTTCCCCTATTTATGCTCTAAAAGATATTTCTATTGGGAAACAGTCTGTATGCTCCGATACCAATTGTTGTGATTTCAAGAGAGCACATCAGCCACAACTGGATCAACTGAGGTGGCATAGAGGATACGAACCATAGGATCTACTTAGGTAACTCGAAGAAGAGAAGAAGAAGATATTCCAAAGTAGATAGAAAGCCAACACACAATATAACGTGATTCCACCGATCAAACAAATTGTGTGTACGTCGACGGGAGAAGGAAGAGAAACTTTATTAAAACTTTGGGAGAATATAATGAGAATTACTTACACCTCACGCTGAGAAGTTACAAGACCTTGATGGCCGCCAAGAACAGCGAACCCTTGTGGCTAAACTTCTCTCACGAATTTCTCACCTAGATGAATTATACCCTTAAGATTTTTCATGGGATTCCCTTAAAATATATTGAAGGTCATCCCTAAGGGGTTATTTATAGACCATAGAATTCTCCTAGCCCTAAACAACCTCCTTCAATTAGAATAAAGGAAACTTGAATCCAACTCGGACTCAAAACACCTTCAATCAGAATAAAGAAAACTTGAATCCAACTCGGACTCAAAACAGATCCAAAAATGGAAACTACCAAATCTGACATTAATCAACCTTCATGACGTATTCACGTCATAATCCTAACAATCTCCCCCCTTGATTTGAATACGTCCAAGTTCGAGAATAGCCACAATATTCTATGTGCTCACATATATGCATAATTGAACAAACTTGACTTCATCTCCATCTCACTCCCTCTTCTCTGTAACCCCCTCATGGGGTTCACATCTTGATTTGGTCAATAAGTTTATGCCCAACCTGAACTTTGTTACCCAATGATCTCTTTGATCTACACAAGATTTATGAGAATTTAATCCACCATAAGAGTAACGATCTGAACTACCTTATTGCGCGCCTAGTCCCAATCTCTCTTCAGGGTACAATTGAACATCTAAGCTCGAATCCATCGTAGTCTCTGATTGTTTCAAAACCGTCGCTTTTGAAGCCAATGATAACTGCAATCCATCAATTGTAACCTCTAAATTCTGTAACATATACACATTGCCAACACATTCGGCTTGAAACATCATATGGGCCTCTTTAGAAACTTCTATAAGATTACCTTTCGAACTAAAATAGAACCCTTCTTTATGTAGGGTTCCAAAAGAGATGAGATTGTACCTTGATTCGAAAACATGACGAACACCTTGAAAAGTAGTGATGCATCCATCATGAGACCGAAACTGGATTGTTTCTTCGCCAATCACCTTACTTATAGTAGAATTCCCCATGAAGACTTCTCCCCCTTGAACCGAAGTATATGAAGAGAATATCTTCTTATTGGAACTGATATACTGTGAACATCCAAAATTTATGATCCATCTATTTTTGTTACCAATTGGTCTGTCTGTAACAGATAGAGCGTCACACTTTTCTTCATCTCCTTCAACCAGTTCAGTGACATTAGCATATATTTGTTTCTTTTTTCGAAGTCAACACTCAGATCTAGTGTGTCCCTTCTTGTGACAATAGTTGCATGCCAAATTCTTATGTTTTGTGTTACCCGTGAAACTTTCATTATTATTCTTCTCCCTTGAATAATGAACTTGCCCGAAATTATTATGATGAGACTCACCCGTCAACTAGTTGTCAATTTTATCCTTGTTGAGCAGATGCTCCTTGACCTCATTGACCTTGATTATTGACTTGCCTCCATAGATGATAGCCTCTTTAAAGCTCTTATATGAAAAAGGTAAAGAACACAGTAATAGAAGTGCTTGATTCTCATCTTCTATCTTAACCTCTATCTTATCTAGATCATTATTAATAGAGAAAAATTCTACAATGTGAAACTTAATAGGTGTACCTTCATGCATGCGAAAAAGAAGAGACGATGTTTCAGAATCAACCGATTTAACGACTTCTTCAGATAGTGATCCTGAAGTCGCTCTCACAGCGAGACGCTATTTTCTCCGTAGAAAACTCATCCAACATTTTGTCCGCCAAGCAAAGCTAAATAGCTGTCAAGGCTTTCTCATCCAACTCCTACCAAGTTTCTTCTTCATGTCTTGAGGCTTTTCTCCCTCCCGAGTAATGCTTTCTCAACTCGCTCTGGGTAAGGATGGCGTTTATCCTAATCTGCCACCTGCTGAAATTGATGACGCCATCGAACTTCTGAATATCGAACTTGATCGCAAACATATTCAAATTACCTTGCTCTGATACCAATTGATCTGTAAGGACTTGAGGCACCATCCTAAAAGACTAGCCTTCTAGGTGGAGTAGCCCAAATCCTTATATACTCAAGACTATCCCCTTATCTAGCCAATGAGGGACTATTTGTTTGCATAAATATTAACAATTCCTCTCAAACAAAGAGTCCAGACTTGTGTCTTAATCGCTGCGCTGAGCTGCACTGCACTATGCTTTTTCACTTGCACCTGTGCTTGTGCCTGCGCCTGTACCTGTGCCCTTTTTCATTGCACTACACTGCATTGTACCTTACACTGTACCTGTGCCTACGCTACACTGTGCCTTTCACCGCACCTGTGCCTGCGCCTGCGCCCGGGACTACGCCATCCACTCTTGGGGATCTTCCACATATGACTAAGTTTGGGACATGGCTCTGATACCAATTGTTGGGAAACAATCTGCATGCTTTGATACCAATTTGTAAGGACTTGGGGCACCATCCCAAAAGACTAGCCTTCTAGGTGAACTAGCCCAAATCCTTATATACCCAAGACCATCCCCTTGTCTAGCCAATGAGGGACTATTTGTTTACGCAAATCTTCACAATTTCATACTCCTTGCAACTCAAATTAGATGCAAGGTAAAATCTCTACCCTTGGTTAAATCGCTAATTGGTCCTACTTTTACCCGAAAAACTAGTAGATTTTTTTGTGATACTTTCAATAATCCTATTCAATTTGTGTTTTTGATCACCTTGATTGACAAGGTGGTCCTATTAGCTCTATTGTATTCTTAGTTTGATGATTACCGCTCATTAAACTATATGTACTAACTATTCTTATTCTAGTCTATTTGTATTTTGATTTAGGTCAAAACACTTGGAATGAATGTTGAATAGATTAGAGCTCATATTGCAAAGTTATAAAGGAGGTGGTGGCGAAGATTTAACTCAAGCAGCTCAATTTATCAAGTTAAACCTATTGGAGATAGAGTAGTATGGCAAATATTGCAAAATTTATTTAATATTATTATATAAGATAAGAAAACTACAGCAAGAATTTTAGTAGGCATAGAATCCATTTTCATACTTGTGCATATACTTTTTAAATTGATTTTAAGTATGATTTCTCTCAAAGTTTTATCGGTATGCCAAAAGATTTTAAATTATATTTCAATTATTGATTTGAGTTTATCAACTTTGATTTTATGCCTATTGAGATTTATACAAATTATATCATATTTTTACAAAAGATTTAAATCAATTTTGTGAGTTTAGGGTCTTTGGAATACATGGTAGCAAGACAGGTGATAACGGATCGATTGCCAGTACTTTGTGGTCGATCTGAAGTTGGCTGAGTAACGTGAGATCCACACGGACCATCCGCCACTTCGTCTGTCGCTTCTCCGCCTGAGCTCAATGCTCTAAGGACAAGCTAGAAGAAACCGCTACTTCTTCAATTGGCTGCAGAGTGGCACCCCAACTCTCGGGTTGAGCTCGGATAGACCACCAGGTCGACCACCCAATCTGAAGTCCAATTTTGGACTATTATGGATCAACCGACAGGTCAATCTGATTTTTGAAAAAATAGAGGGGACTTTTGAAATAACTTTGAATTCTTTATTATTGGCCCAAAGACCCATCACTCTAGTTTTGATGATGATTAACTCATGTAGTTATAGTACTAATGATCTTGTGTTTATATAGTTTCAGTTATTGATCAAGATCGTAGTAGGTTTTTAGCTTCAACAAAAGATTCAAAGTCAAGTTTTGAAGCTAGCACGTGTTGATTTAAAAGCTCGCGCGTCAAGATCGCATCTAGCACTCGGATGGAGTCAAGCTCACTGATCGTGTTTGGATCGAGTCGGCTTGGAGAAGGAGTTTTACAAGAAGAATTCAGTTTGTTTAGTTTTACTTCGTGTTTAGATCTTGTATAAAGATAGACTAGTGTTGATATGCTCAAGTTCACACACACACACACACACATGTTCAATATGTTTGGTTTTCGGTTTAACCGTTTTTTGGATTTCGAATATACATATATATGGTTTTTATAAATAGATAGAATCAAAACAAGTTTATATGGTTTAATGCATATTAGATTTTATCTATATACATATATGTTTCAGATATTTAGAAAAACTTATTTTGATGATCTTATTCATGTGTTTAGAGTTTTTGGAATTAACAAAACTGATTTTTAGATTTCATGTCAAAAACATAAATATATCATTTGCATGTGTATTGGATTCTATCCATACACAATATGCTTCAAGTATGTTTCAATATCATGTTTTTGTATTTAAATAAGTTTTGGAGAAAACAGATTTTCATTTCAAAATCCAAGTTTTAAAAAATACGATTTTCGAATTAAAGCTTAATTTCTATATCACAAAAATAGTTCAAATGGTTTATAATATGTGTTGATTTTGGTCACACATGTTTATTTTTCAAATATTTATAAGAACCTATTTTTGTGGAATTTATGTGAATTTATGGGATTTTATAGGTGTTAAATAAACCAAGTTTCAAGTCCCAAAATCTCAGCCAGAACCTGCTGGCGGTCGACCGGACGGTGGACCGGACCAGAGGTCGGTCGATCGGACAGGTTGATCGATGTGCACGAGGACGTGCACAAGGCCAGCCTAGAAAGCCGGTCGACCAGCCGGTCGACCTACTGTAACTACCCAGCTCTCAGGTAGTGCCGGTCGATTGGGCGATCAACCAGAGGCTTAGTGGTCAGAAATATGACCGTTGGATGATCGACCGGCCAGTCAACCGAAAGGTCAATTTTGACCTTTTCTGGCTGCCAACGGCTAGTTTTTTGAGAGGCTATAAATAGGCCTTCTTTGGCTGTTTTCAACAAGATTTCTCAAGAGCTATTTTCTCATCTTTTCAAGTGTTTAGCAGCAAGTTTAAAAAGAGTTTTGTGCTTAAAAGTTTTATCTTTTGTTTTGTTTTCATGGGTTGGAAAAATCAAAGAAAAATAGAGTCCTTGGGAAATTGGATTTGATCTTTATTTCTATTTCTATCTAGTATTTTTCCCAAGTATTTTTCTTTGTGATCTTGATTTCTAAACACCTTATTTTCTCACACTTGAGCTATCATATCTAATCCTATCTATACGATCTTGTTTTATGAGGAATATTGTTTGTAGTCTATTGTGATCATCAAGTGTTGTTTGTGGTCGATTGTGATCACCAAGTGTTGTAATCTTTTCTTTGCTTTGGTTTTGTGCCTATCCCTCTTGTGTAGAGGTGATTGGGGTTTTGCTTTGGATTTATGGCTTATCCTTCTTGTGTAGAGGTGATTGTGGTTGAGTTTTGGCGTTGTGCCTTATCCCTCTTGTATAGAGGTGATTGAGTTTTTGGTTTTGTGCCTATCCCTCTTGTGTAGAGATGATTGAGTTTTGGCTTTGTGCCTTGCCTCTTGAGTAGAGATGGTTGTGTTGGAGAGAGGAGTTGTATACTCCAAGGTTATAATTGCAAATTCCTCGGTGGAGGTTCCCTTGTGGGAGTCATGTGTGGACGTAGTGAAAATCCTTTTGTGGGAAGGCGGGGACGTAGAGCAGTGGCTCGAACTTCGAAATATTTTTTGGTGTCTGCATTTGATCCACTATCTCTTAATTTTATTTCTCTTATATCTTGCATTGCTTTATATTGCACATATTCATTTGCTAGATATACTTTGTGTGCCCATACTTGTGTTGAACCAAGAGAGCTTCATAAAGCACCTCAACTTTTAATTTAGAGAAATCTCGAGGAGATAGTCTAGAGCCCTTCATGGGGAATTCGGCTACACTCTTTGGTTACACATAGTGTGTTGTAATTGAGTTTTAATTTCGCATCATTTGTTATTAGATTAGCGTGTACACCTATTCACCCACCTCTAGGTGTATTTCAATTGGTATCAGAGCTTGGTGCTCTTGATTTGAGTCTAACAACCTTGAGTTAAAGATCCTATTTTAGCAATCACAATATTTGTACACACACACATGGATTTTATGACACCTCTTATGTTTGACATTCTTAACATCCAAACTTGAAAAGTTAAGATGTTCATGTACCTTAAAGTCCTAGGATTTCATGATTACCTTGCCACTACTAAGAAATCTTATCTTGATAATGACAAGTACATTGAGGCTAATGCACAGACCTTAGAGGCACTTAGGCACACACTTAGAAAGATTATCTTTCTATTGTTTCTTATTGTGATTCCGCTCTTGCAGTGTGGAATACATTGATCCCTCCCGAGCTACAAACGACAAACAATGTGGAAAAAGAATCTAGTGGAGAAAAGTCCGACCAAACTTGCTTCATGGTCCAAGGGAATGACTCCCTTTAGGTAATTTCAGATATCAACTAGATGATTGTGCTAGTTCTTCTTATGATGATAATAAGGATACACATGCATTAAATGAAGAACTGTCTATATTTTGTGAAAACTTGCTTTCAAAGTATAAGGCTTTGAAAATAAGAGTTTAAATTGCAAGAAAAAAATGAAAATTTATTTTCAAAGCTAAAAATGGTTTTACAAGAGAGGTTTGAGATTTCAAGTGAAAGAGACTCCTTAAAAACTCAACTTGACCTTACTTTAAAAGAGAATGAAATTTTAAAGAATAAAACTGATTGTGATGATGTTTTGAAGAATAATGAGGTTTTATCTTCAAAACTCGATTTTGTATTAAAAGAGAACAATTCTTTGAAAATAAAATTGCTTTGATTTAAAAAGAATTAGAATGTGTCTCAAATGAAAATATTTCTTTGAAAAATAATTTGGCTTCTTAGTCTTGTCATGATTCCATTGTTATACCATCTATTGATAAGAATGCATGCTCCACTTTTTCTTCAACAATTGAAAATGATATATGCATGTTGAAGAATAGTATAGATTGTTTAGGCTCCACTTTGAGCCAATGTGCCATGAACCACACACGATAGGAATCCATATTTCGCAAGAAACATGCTTATCATATGCATGCACACAAAACACGGCATACACATGCTCATCATGCTCACACACATGATTCTATATATGCTCATGTGTACACTTGTACACATTGTGGACGTAGGGGCCACCTTACAAAGTTTAGTTATGATAGATTAAATATTTCAAATTTTGCAAACAAATTTGTTTAGGTTAGGAAAGGTGCTAACCCCCATGGACCCAAGAAAGTGTGGGTACCAAAATTCACCCCTATTGTATCTGATATAGGTGTGAGCTCTCACTTGACGTGAGAGTTTTGGTGCCTTAATGGTGGATGCGTTTGAGCTTGATAGACACTACATTGGATGCATCACTTTCAAGGATGTTTGGTGGGAGGACCACTATGGTTTGGAGACCTAGAGATTAGCCCTATTGGTTTTGGTAACTATTTCTAACTCCCATTTTATTTACATGCTCTCATTGATTGATTTTTAGTATGTGTTGGTTTTCCATGTTCATTATATTAAATGCAATGTCAATTAGACTTGAGATATACATAAATAGTATTTGAGATACACTCATGTTTATATGGACTATTATTTTTGTGTTCTCGCTATAGTTTAGCTATTGTGTATATCCTACCTCTAAAGCACGTGCATTTATCCTAATGATCATGTTTTTTTTTGATTTTGCACTTCATGTTTTGATTACTTGTTTAGATGAAGTTTTCGTTAAAACTTGTGTTTATAGTTGTACAAGTAGTGAGTTACACTTGATTAGTATGTGTTTGTACTTCATTGCTCATTTGTACTCATTACATGTACATGTATAATCTAGCTTTGATGATTCTTTTATTTATACTTGTTTTCCCTATTTTTGTACATGTTTTCATAAAAATGTGTTTATCTTCATATATATGTCAATTTTGTCCAAAACTTTAGATATACATGTCTATCCTAGAGTTTGCATTTCATGCAAATTTTTTTGGACTCGTTTATATTTGGGATATGTATGTATACTTTTAGTTTTAACAAAACATACATATACCTTGAAGCGTATTTAGTTTTGATGATTTCTTATTTATATGAGCTTCAATGCCTTATTTTTATGATTTTGTTGATTACATGATTTTTACACTCTATGTTTGGTGTTTACTCATGACTTTATTTTTATGATTTTTATATGTACTTTACAAACCTTCAATTATTGTGTGATTTTCATGTTTTCATGGGATATATGATTTGGTTTCATGTCTTAAAAGATCTTTAACTAGTTTTTCAAATATTATTTTAAACTAGTTTCTTAATTCTTAAATTGGTAGAGTTTTCAAACATGTTAGATTATTTTCAAACTCTTATTTTTGAAAACCCCTACCAACCAAAGGGCGGATGGTTGGGCGACCATGCCTTGTATACCCTTATTAAATATCTTTTAAACTTGTATACGAATAGGGTGGTAGGTATGAGTTATACACATAATCTTCATGTTATTTCATTTTTGTATACTCATATTTGTTTCTTATATATGTATGCTTTAAATTTCAATTAGTATCAATTTTAATTGATATTTTCAATTTCATACATACATATATATGATTTGATTGTGCTTGTTTTACAACATCTTTACAATTGTAAAGCAAAAATTATATTTATGTTAAGCTTGATTTTATTCTAAATGTTAAGTGGTATCTTTACAAGCTTATACATTGATTTCAATTGGTATTTATTTGGTATCAAAATGTACTTCATGCTTTACCTTCATTGATATCAAAATCTACTATTGCTATCTTAAACTTTTTTTACAAGTGGTACCAACTTTTGTTTTGTCAACTACTATTTGATTTCATTGGTATCATAATTTATTTTGTTGACTTTTAGAGATTTCAAAATTTGGTTTAAAAAGTGGGTTCAAAATTTATTGATATGTTTTGCCTATATGCAAGGGGAGCTTAACATCTCCTCTATATAAAGATTCATGTTGAGTGTAGTTTACCTATTGAGGAGCTTAACTTCTCTTCTTTATGCGGTACACGTGTGTAGGGGGAGCTTAACATCTCCGCTTATGCATTGTATATTATGCTTTATGTGGGTTAGGGTCTAGTCATCCCTTCTCCATGTAATGCATGTATGCAGGAGGAGCTAACTTACCGTCTCTCCTCTTCATGAATGTATATCGCATATACATCTTTATTGTTTAATTGTCCTCACCCCTTTGTTGATGAATTGACAAAAAGGGGAGAAGAATTTAGAGAGTTTATATATGCATGTTTATATCTTTGCTTATGCATATATGTTTATGCTTAGTTTATGCATTTCATTGAATATCTATTTATTTATTGATATGCATGAGTTAAAGGGAGCTTCTATGAAGCTTATCTATAATCCATGCATATATAACTCTATGAGTTTTGTCATCATCAAAAAGGAGAGATTGTTGGCCCAAAGGCCCATCACTCTAGTTTGATGATGATTAACTCATATAGTTATAGTACTAATGATCTTATATTTATATAGTTTCAGTTATTGATCAAGATCTTAGTAGGTGTTTAACTTCAACAAAAAATTTAAAGTCAAGTTTTGAAGCTAGCACATGTTGATTCAAGAGCTCGCGCGTCAAGATCGCATCAGCACTCGGATGGAGTCAAGCTCACTGGATCGTGTTTAAATTGAGTCGGCTTGGAGAAGGAGTTTTACAAGAAGACTTCGATTTGTTTAGTTTTAGTTTGTTTTTAGATCTTGTGTAAAGATAGACTGTGTTGATATGCTCAAGTTCACACACACACACACACACACACACACACACACACACACAAAAGTTTAATATGTTTGGTTTTCGGTTTAACCGGTTTTTGGTTTTCGAATATACTATATATAAGGCTTTCATGAATAGATAGAATCAAAACAAGTTTACATGGTTTAATGTATATTAGATTTCATCTATATACACATATGCTTCATATATTTAGAAAAACTTATTCTGATGATCCTATTCATGTGTTTAGAGTTTTTGGAATTAACAAAACTTATTTTTGGATTTCATATCAAAAACGTAGATATATCATTTACACGTGTATTGAATTCTATCCATACACAATATGCTTCAAATGTGTTTCAATATCATATTTTTGTATTTATATAAGTTTTGAAGAAAACGGATTTTCATTTCAAAATTCAAGTTTTGGAAAATACGGTTTTTAAATTAAAGCTTAATTTCTATATCACAAAAATAGTTCAAATTGTTTATAATATGTGTTGATTTTTGGTCACACATGTTTATTCTTCAAATATTTATAAGAACCTATTTTTGTGGAATTTATGTGAATTTATGGGATTTTATAGGTGTTAAATAAACCAAGTTTCAAGTCCCATAATCTCAGCCAGAACCTGCTGGCGGTCAACCGGATGGTTGACCGGACCAGAGGTCGGTCGATCGGACTGGTCGATCGATGTGCACGAGGATGTGTACAGGGCCAGCCTAGAAGGCCAGTCGACCGAGCAGTCGACTGACTGTAACTACCCAGCTCTCGGGTAGTGCCGGTAGACTAGGCGGTCGACCGACAGGCTTGGCCCGGTCAACCGGGCGGTCGACCAGAGGCCCAACGGTCAGAAATATGACTGTTGGACGGTCGATCAGCCGGTCGACCAGAAGGTCAATTTTGACCTTTTCTGGCTACCAAAGGCTACTTTGTTGAGAGGCTATAAATAGGACTTTTCTTGGGCTGTTTTCAACAAGATTTCTCAAGAGGTATTTTCTCATCTTTTCACGTGTTTAGCAGCAAATTAAAAAAGATTTTTTGCGCTTAAATGTTTTATCTTTAATTTTGTTCTTAGGGGTTGGAAAAATCAAAGAAAAATAGAGTCTTTGGGAAATTGGTTTGATCTTTATTTCTATTTCTATCTAGTATTTTTTTCAAGTATTTTTCTTTGTGATTTTGATTTCCAAACACCTTGTTTTCTCACACTTGAACTATCATATCTAATCCTATCTATAGGATCTTGTTTTGTGAGGAATATTGCTTGTGCTCTATTATATCACCAAGTGTTATAATCTCTTCTTTGCTTTGGCTTTGTGCCTATCCCTCTTGTGTAGAGGTGATTGGGGTCTTACTTTAGATTTGTGGCTTATCCCTCTTGTGTAGAGGTGATTGTGGCTGAGTTTTGACTTTGTGCCTTATCCCTCTTGTGTAGAGGTGATTTAGTTTTTGGCTTTGTGCCTATCTCTCTTGTGTAGAGGTGATTGAATTTCGCTTTGTGCCTTGCCTCTTGAGTAGAGGTGGTTGTGTTAGAGAGAAGAGTTGTATACTCCAAGTTTGTAATTGCAAATTCCTCGGTGGAGGTTCCCTTTGTGGGAGGTCCTGTGTGGACGTAGTGGAAATCCTTCTGTGTGAAGGCGGGGACGTAGAGCAGTGGCTCGAACTTCGAAACATATCTTGGTGTTTGCGTTTGATTCACTATCTCTTAACTCTATCTCTCTTATATCTTTAATTACTTTATATTGCACATATTCATTTACTAGATATAATCTGTGTGCCCATACTTGTGTTGAACCAAGAGAGTTTCATATAGCACCTCAACTCTTAATTTAGAGGAATCTCGATTAGATACTCCAGAACTCTTCACGGAGAATTCGGCTACACTCTTTGGTTACACATAGTGTATTGCAATTGAGTTTAATTCTGTATCATTTGTCATTATATTAGCTTGTACACCTATTCACTCCCTCTCTAGGTGTATTTCATTTATTTGGTATCAAGTAACTCAAACCAATGGCACAAAATTTTTTATCGTTAAGATTTCACCATGCAAACAGATCGACGGTTGGATCGACTGTTGCACTTTATTTTCAAATTGGCTTTTTATACTTTGTGACAATGGATCAACCAAAGCTACTTCGCAGTCGTCCAATTGTGCACAGTTTTGCAATTATGAGGAGATTTGACCCATATGTTTTGGGCTGAACTTGTTTTCATGTAAACTTATCTTTTCCTACCCATAAATACGTTATTGCACTATTCTTTTACTAACTTTGCATCCTAAGAAATCACTCCAGTTTATCTTGAGAAAAACTTTTAAGAGATTATTTTTTCTATTCTATTCATAATTCAAGAGTGATATTCTTATGCTTTCAAGTTCTAATGATTGAAAATTTGATATATACTTTCTATACCCCTCTCTCAATCATTTTTAAAGTTCTAAAAGATTCTAGATCTAAGCTTACATCTTTATCCTCATACATCTTGATCTAAATTGCCAAGCTAAATCTCGTTCATGTTTCTTCTTGTCATTAGAGCCTCAAAATTGTAATCTTTATTTTATTCTTGTGCTATATTGGTTTTCATATTGTTAGAAAACAAACCAATATTGTGAAATCTTGTAAGAAAATTCAGTCACTTGAAAAGTGGGTTGGTGCAAGGTCTAGACTTCTACCTATAAAGGAAGTCAGCAAGGTCTATACTTCTACTCGTAAAATAAGCAAGCGTAAAGGTTTAGGCTTCTACTCATAATTACAAGGTCTATACTTCTATCCGGAAAGAAAGTAAGTGTAAATGTCTAGGCTTCCACTCGAAAATAAAGTCGATGTAAAGCTTTTTTTCTTCAACTCGAAAAGGAAGCAATCAATTGAATATTAGGTTGAAATCCTAAAGAAGAGGCCTCTAGGCAGTGGAGTAGGCTGGTTGGTGGTCAAACTACTATAAATAGCGTGTCAACTCTTCATTGCTCTCTCTCTCACTCACTATGTATTTTATTTGCTTTATTGCTATTGCATTTACATTGTTATTTACACATTACTTTAGCTATCCTATTTTATCTAATCAAAATTGGATATTAATTGTTTCTCGTAAACTCTATTCACCCCTAGAGTTGCCATATTGGTTTTCAGATCCCACTGCAAAGGTCGATAACCAGATCTGCCCATTGGTGTCATTATTTGGACAGCTCAATTTTGAAGAAGAACGTAACTCAATCTCTCCAACAATCGTAATGGTCTCATCATCAGCATCCAATCATTGCACCTCACCACTTCTCCCCATATTAGGAAATGAAAGTTCAAGAAAATGGATTTCTTCTTTATCAACTCTTTTTACAAAACCCCTTAACGGCTTCCAAGAAATAAATAGTTATTTTCAAGGGATTTGGACTACTAACTTACTGCTCATCCAAGATTTTATATGTGGCTAAAAGTTTTATAATTACTTACTCAAGACCGATAATCTTGCCAAGAGGGGAATCCCATGTCGTCTTGCCATGCTTGCTTTTGTAGGATAATTGGAATCTACATTTTACATCATTTTCGTCAACATCCATTTTACTCTAAATGTTTGGGCACCTGGGAGGAATAAGTTATATCTACATACCAGATCACTCTCCATTGCTTCTTTTATGTGGGGTTGAAAAATTGAATCATATCCCACCTGATAAGCTCAGTCATTGGGATTGTGTTGTTATCACAACTTTTTGAATATTATGATATGAGAGAAGCTAACGGGTATTCCAATCCAAATCCTCTTTTACATTTGAACACGACAAAATGATCTCATCTTTAAGAACATTTTATTGTGGCAATACAACTTCCCCATTCATAGATGTTGCACGCCTCCCTAAATGAGCTCTGGAGTCTAAACTATAGCTGGTGGTCACTCTTTACATGAGTGGAACACTCATGTCGAGCGAAAGTAGTTTCTCACACAGACACTATACCATATTAAAAAAACAAAAAAGAAAATGTTTCCCATACTCATAGGACATCATTTATAAGATTGAGAAATTTCTCTGATAATTTTCTGATACTTTTCTTAAGTTGCATTCAAAAATTATGTGATACTAGATTTTATTGTTTGAGAAATAAATGGAATAAAAGAGTGTTGAGAAAAGATATTTAAAACCCATTTATATATAAGACAAGTCATAAAAGTTATTTACATTGATTAAAAAATAGAGATTTTATAAAAGATAATTATTGAGTGAAGAATATGTATAATATATATAATAAGAATTACATCCTGAATATTTTTTGTATGACTATCTTTTTATGTAGTAACTTACTAAATTGTTTATAAAAACTTGTAAAATAGCCTGAAGAGTTTGCTACAACTTTAATTCAATATATATGCAATTGAGGATATTATGCACATAGATATATATACATATGCTTCTCATGTTTTTTCAGACCAGTGTCCCGCATTTGTATCCATTAGGTGTCTTGTTATAGCAAATACGCTTTAGACTTGTCACATCTCATCACCATCCCCCACGCCTCTTCTCCTCCATCTATCTTCCTTTTTGTATTCATTATATTTTTAAGGGTATATAACAGGAAAACCCCATATACTATCAGTGATTTAATACTTTACACTCTTGAACTATGAATATCATCACTTTACCCCGCTAAGAGTAAATCCTATTATGTTTTCCTTCAAATGATTTCACTGACTGATTTAATTTTCTTAATTAATTTAGTGATTGATTTGTTTTAATTAAAATGGTATTACTTTTGATTTTTTTCCTAACAATATTCTTTCCAAGAAAACCCTAGTTAAACTGAGTAATGGTGACGATAGAAAAGAGGAGAGGAGGATTAAGTATTGGTGGAAAGGGGACGAGGAGGTGACTATTGAACAATTGTGTTTCCACACTTTTATTCAACTAATATAGGCAAAATATGATACCTAGCCGACTAACTTCATAATCTAGTCGATTTTCTGACTATTGAACAGTTGTATAAGTTCTTGATTTTCTGGTGTTTTTCACACATTTATTATTCAAATTCAAATCAAATAACCCCCCCAACTACCTGAATTCTTCTACTATAAATAGGGGTTGATTGAATTGATTTAGACACAAAACTTTTCATAGAAAAAATTCTGTCAAAATTCTAAAAAAAATCTGTTCTTCAGAAAAAAAAAAACTCTCTTTGATTCTTTCTTCAACCAATTCTATTCCTAGTGAAGAAAATCTGAGAGTTTTACTATAAAATCCTTGTAAATTCACTTTTACACAATAGTCAAAACTTATATGATAATTGTACTTACTGCAAAGAAGGCCTTCTCGGTGTAGAGAAGAGGTGTACAAATTTGACGAAGGAGTTTGTCAAGTGGTGTACTGTTGTTGGTTTTGAGAATTTCAAAATTAGGTTAAGAAAAATCTCAAATGAGTCCTTAGGGACTGGATGTAGGTCAAGAAAACTGAATCAGGGTAAAATATCTTGTGTTTGCTTATGCTTTTCTATATTTGATTCTGTGCATATTTATTTTTCTTACAAGTTATTTATATTTCTTGTTTAGAATTTTAAAACATTATTCACCCCCTCTAGTGTTTATATTGTCATAGTTTTAAATTCTTCATTTGGTATCAGAGCAAGGAACAAAGATGGCAACGGATTTTCTTTCATCTCAATTCTAAGAAGGGCATTCTACACAACGACCACTATTCGGCCGTTCAAACTGCAACTATTGAAAGTATCGAATAAATATTTATTTACAATCAATCAACTACGATCTTTGGAATATCACGAATGCAGCTTACGAGAAACCACATACAAACTACGATCAATGGTCTGAGGAACAAAAGAAAGTGGTTACTCTTGATGTAAAAGCAAAGAACGCTCTTTTCTGTGCCTTAAACAAAGAAGAATTTAATCATGTATCAACAGTCACATCAGTGCATCAAATATGACCACATTACAGGTAACTCATGAAGGTACAAATAAATTTAAGGAATCTAAAATTTTTTGTTCTTGTGCACATGTTTGAATTGTTCAAAATGAAGGAAATGAAATAATCACTGAGATGATCACAAGATTCACTGACATCACAAACTCCTTGGTTGCACTTGACAAAACCTACACCCAAGTGGAAATTGTAAAAAAAAAATTACTTCAAGCACTCATACTAGAATAGGAAAGAAGAACACTGCTATAGAAAAGGCAAATGATCTTTCCATACTCCCATTGGAGAATCTAATTTGAAACTTAATGGCATACGGAGTACAAGTTCAAGAGAGAAAGAAGGATGAATAATCACAACCAAAGAAAAAAGTTCTTGCCTTTAAAGCATCATCTGATTCAGAAGATTCAAATGAAGAAGAAGAAGACATGGCCATGATTACAAGAAAATTTTTAAAGAAAAGTAAATTCAATAAATCTAAAGATACAAATGAAGTTCCTTTATGTTTTAAATGTAACAAATCAGGACATATGAAGAAAGATTGTCCCTTACTTAAGCCAAAAGTCAACTTCAACAACTTCAACAAATTAACAAGTTCAAAAAGAAGAAGGCTTTTCAAGCAACTGAATGATAGTAACTCATCCTCCTTCAATGAAGAAGAAGAAGTCACCGAATTAGCCAACATATGTTTCATGGCTTAAAATGAAGAGGTACAAGAAATTTCTAATTATGATGAGTTATTAGATACCTTTAATGAGTTATTTTTTAATTCAAAAATTGAAAAATAAGATTTTGTCAAAAGAAAAAGAAAAGGTGCTTAAAGAAAATTTGAATCTTATATCAAAAAAATCATCCTTAAATTCTCGTATATCTGATTTGGAAAGAGACATTTCATCTCTTTAAAAGAAAATTATTAAGAACTTTTGAAGAATATTTTAAAATTTAATAAAGGTAAAGAAAATTTGGACAATTTGTTATCTTCTCAAAAAGTTTCTAATAATCGTTTTGGTATTGGTTTTTCAAATGAAAAACAAAATCATTTTAAAACTAGTTTTTCTAAAGAAATATCTTCTCATGTATATAATAAGAAAAATCATATTTCATAATATTCTCATGTTAAAAAGAATCTTCAAAGTTTTTTACGGTAGACCCAAGTCTAAATTTATATGGGTTCCTAAAGATTTGAGTTCTTTTAATAAGGATGCATATATTAAATCATAATAAACACTGTTTGTAATTCAATCAATTATGTTTATGTTAACAAGTGAAAACTAAATTCCAAGTGGATTTGGGTTCCCAAGTCTAATCCTTTTAGACCCTATTGAAAATGGGTACTAAGCAAATTGTTATTTCTTGGAGGTATCCCAAAAGAAAAGATGGATACTCGATAGTGGTTGTTTCAAACACATGACCAAACGTATATCAATACTTTCTTTCGTACAAAATAAAAGTGGAGGAACATTAACATTCGGAGACAATAACAAAGAAAAAGTTATTGGTATCGGCATGGCTGGTAACCTGATAAGCGTGTAACGCCCCGATCCCACGGGTACGGAGATGTTACTGAGACGTATATACGCAGGTTAGAAATACCCTCACGTATATACGCTAAGCATCAGTACATATAAGAATCAGAGTACGGAAGCACATGGTGCATTATACATTCCAACATAAGAGTATAATTACAAAGTTATCACCAGATGTGACAAATATTACAAGAATATTACATCACCGATAGGCGCAATTGCGAGAATACAAAGAGATATACAAGTATGAAGAGTACAAATGGCGCTCACGAGTTACAACAGAAAAACTCGAGAGACGTGCAGGGGGGCCTAGAAGGATATGGCTCCGGATGGTCTGCTGGAGATACACTCTTCAGCTGCGCCACTCTGATCAGCATCCGAGAGAATCCACAAGCTCGAAGCTGTGAGACCTGGACATGAGGATCCAGGGGAGTCAGAACTCCCCGGAGAGTGGTGATGCGAATGCCAAGTGGCGAGCATAAATAAGCACACGTGTATCGATAAATCTGAATCATAAATATGCATTGAAAATCGTGTCGTGGGCACAAGCATACAATAGTAAGTAGATATAAAGCAAGTGATATTGAGAAGGGGAACACATGGTATAATAAGACAAGAGCAGGAGATAAGTATAATAGAATACAAGTGAAAAGGCAGGATGTTAGTAGGTATATTATAGTAATGATCATAAAACCAGAAATCCAAAATCAAGTAAATACATGTATATCGATAAGTCTGAATCAGAAAACATGCATAGAAAATGATGTCGAGAGCGTATGTACATATTAACATATAATGCCGGTACAAGTCAGTAAACAAGAGATCAGGAAATCCTGAAATAATCTAGAATCATATTTAGTAAAACAGAATGTCCAGCTTAAGTCATACGACATGAATTGTTGAATCATAATAACAGGGCTAGTCACATCATGGATAAATCAATATATTGCATTTAAGTTATCCAATAATAATCATCAGTATCATTTGTTATTCTTATCCCTTTCCCACCGGCGTCCCACGACACCCACAGTTCACGCTAGAGCCCGCACTTCCAGTAGAACTTATCTGAACTCTGATACGTGGGTACCATTATTCGAATAGGGGAGAGACCAAATAACATATGCTCCAGGCGTTATTATTGTACATGTATGTGTGGGTGTTAATATGCACTAAGAATGCTTATCACGCTAACACTAAGCGACACAGACAGGAGGAAGGAAGTAACCCCACAGATTCAAGAGGTGGCCCCACAGATTTAAGAGGTGGCCCCCATCACGTGGTGGTGTGGCACTTTGCTCCATGTGGTACTTTGTTTTGAGGGTTGATTCAAGACGTAACCCCACAGATTCAAGAGGTGGCCCCCACCACGTGTGTGGTGTGGCACTTTGCTCCATGTGGCACTTTATTCTGAGGGGAATGAATTCTAGAGGTGGCCCCCACAGATTCAAGAGGTGGCCCCCACCACGTGTGTGGCGTGGTACTTTGCTCCGTGTGGCACTTAGTTCCATTCAGGTTCCGCCGAACGCTAGCACGGTCGTGGGATATATCCTTGTCATCCCGACACCAGACATGCTCTGCTGGATGCCGGTATGATCGTACTATTAACAAGAGAAACAGTGCATGGGGACATAGTACAGTGGATATAGGAGTTCAGGAGTACAAGAGTACAGGGTTCAGGAGTTCAGCAGTACAGGAGTTCAGGAGTACCAGAGGTCTGTTCACAATATAATAATCATGCCATGTCCCTGTAAAAGAGATAGTCATGAATATGCCATGTATACAGGTGTCAAGTATAATAGTATCCAATCAGGTATCACAATATCAGACCATATGTACTAGTACCAGGTGATAACATGTCAAGTGAGTGATAGCATGTCAATTGTCAAGTGTCATATATCAGGTGTCAGGTATAACATGTCGAGTACCGGTGTCAAATATAAACATATCAAGGTCAGGTAATTAATATGTCAGGAGGAAAGTGATAAGTCATTTCATAATAGGGAGCAAGTGTCAAGTAGTTGTTGACACTCTAAAAAAGACAAGATTCCTAACTGACCTGAACAATATCTAACTTGTTGACATCTATGAAAGACAAGTGGCAGACAAGCCGACGACCAGTTCTTCACCTATCTCAAAGGGATGAATCAGCAACTTGGACTCTACTGATCTAGTGAAGCAGATAGTAAGCCAAGAGCGTCCTTAAAAGCTCGTGAGAAGGCCTAAGTAGGTCTAGAGACACTAAGTTAGCTCAATACTTAGTCTCGCACGAACCCATGAGATATATCTCAAAACCAAAAGTTGCTTAGCATTGCAGGAAGCTCCTTCATAGCAAGCTAACTAACAACTTCGCCTGGAAATGCTCAGTTAACTTCACAGAAAGTTAGCTTCGCTCTAAGCTCCACGCAACCGCGCAAAAGGTTGACTGGTAGTTTCGCCACAAGTTTTTATCTAGCTCCACTGAGAGCTTTCTTCTAGCTTTCCCAGAAGCTTCTCCCAGCTCCGCTATGAGCTCAACGCAACGACTCTGCTGCGAGTCCTTTATAGTCATTTTTGACTAATCAAATCTCGGGATGAAATCAAATCTCCAGATGAGATCATGTTGATTGAAATCAAAATTGGCAGTTGCCTGCCATGATCTTTTGACTCTCCCAATCAGGTAAGAAGATCAGGGGAGATCTTTCAATTAATTAAAAAGGATCAAGGGAGTATCCCTCATTTAGCAGAGCGAATCAAGGGATTAGCGTTATATGCTATTCCTAGCTTCGCAGAAGCTGTTTCTAGCCTCGCGACAAGGCTACTTTTCAAATATAAAACAGATTGACTCAATCTATTTTCAGATTTTCAAGGGCGATTATACGCCTGTTCTCCCTATAAATAGCCTACTAGAGGCTCACAGGAGAAAAAGGGACGAAGAGAGAGAAGAAAAAGGGGGCAGAATAGAGAGGAAATTAGAGATCTACTCTCTTCCTTCTAAGAATTCAGAGAATTGCTTCTCTAATCCTACAAGGATAAATTCAGGGTGCTAATACCCTAAGATCTTCCTCCCTCTTAAGGAATTTTCGGAACCAGGCGAGAAGGAATTCCCAAGAGGAGGCAGTTCGAGAAGCAGCAAGAGTGCTCTACCGATCCCCTGTTCTCTGATTCCCCAAACCAAGCGAGAAGGGAGTCCTATTAGGAGGCAGTTCGATCATCTGACCGATCGCATCGTCAAAGGGATAAAGTGATCGCGCGCTGATCAGATTCCTACCAGCACACTTTCCCAGAAATCTCAGAGGAGATCTACCTGCAATTTTCTTTTCAATTACTTGTAATTTAGCTCCTCGACACTTTTTTTGTAAGTTTTTCCCTTTTGCAAAATCAATGAAAAATAAGATGGTGACTCCGCTGGGGACGTCGGTCTTCTGGCGCAATAAGGAGACAGTGTCGCAATGCGAGGGTGAGCCTGTTACCTTCGGAAACCTGGTCGTTCATTTCGACCAAGGAAAATTTGAAGAGCTTCTCTCTGAAGGTAGTCCAGTGCTCCACATACGGAAGCATAGGAAGGTCTCAACGGCCAAGGTTTTGGAGCAGAAACCAGCCCTAGATGGGCGAGTAACTGAACGGACCTCCTTCCAACTCCTCTCAGCCTCGCGCGAGGCTAGCCAGGTTCCCTGCGAACCTAAGTCTCCTCTTTCAAAGCAGATGTGGAGGCCAAAACAGAAAGCTACATGTGAAGTTTCAGGCGTAGCTACGCCACAGGCTTGCCTATCCCGCGAAGACAAAGGCAAGATGCTTGCCTGCTTCGTCGAGACTATCTGCCGCGAGGCTAGGGCAGCAACTCTGCCGTTGCCTAATCCAGGAGCAGTAACTCCTCGCGCCAACCTCGTTCTCACGAGCGAAGCTACTGATGGTTTAGCAAGCACAGCGCCAGTACCTCATGGTACATGCGGAGTTCCCAGCCACCGACTGGAACCAAAGCACCTAGCAGTGCTACCCGCCTCGCAGCAAGGTGGCGAACAAAGCACCACAAGCATGCTTCGCACCCCGACTCCTCAAGCATTAAGTTTGCTCTTCGCAGCGGAGCTAAGGGATTGTCCCTGGGTGCTGATAGCGGTGCTTATGCAGCTTCAGCGCCTAAGGGTGCTCCCAAAGTTCTTAGCCGCGAAGTTAGAACTAAAGCGCTATCTAGTGCCAATCACCTCTTTGGTGATGAGAGGAACGAGGCATCATCCTGTGTTTTTCTTCCAAAGCTTGCAAGTAAGAAGGTGGTGTCAAAATTATCTGAAAGCATTGATGCGCGATCTACCCGAGCCTCTGCGCTGAGTCGCTTAAGCCTGGCTGGGTCCGACTTGCGAGAATTCTTAGCAAGCAAACGGAAGTCAGAATCACTCCAGACTTCTCCCTCCTATTGTCAACAAGTGGGATGTCAGTTGGTGACAGTCCACTCAGTCCATTGCCAGCTAAGACCAATCCCCCACTCCTCCAAACCAACGGTCAGTTTTTGATCGACTATCGGTGCAAGCTCCTGTGAAGCATCGTAAAAGGAGCATATCGTGGGATCCACTAGATCTGCCATCTGCATCCGTCAATATGATCGGAAGGGGATGAGAACCGCGTAGGGCAAACGAGCACCGCGTAGTACTAATTCTCCTCCCTTCAGTTCTCCAGATCCGGACTATAGCCCGGGCTTAAGCCAAGTCTTGGTGCACGAAGAAGGTGTCTTCCGAAACACCAGATCTAGGGTAGCAATATCCTACAGTTATGAGCAGCCATCCTCCTCAACTGCAGTAACCTCACCAGAACTAAAGAAAGGATTATTCCAATGGTCTGATGAGGAGGACGAAGATAGTGGGTATGCCTCTTCAGCAACAGTCAGCTCGGTACGAACAGATAGGGTGTCGGTGAATATGGCTGATAACGGTAATGATGACCTCCGTCAAAGGTTGGAAGCTCAAGAGCAAACCTCCAAGGCCCAGCAAGAAGCCTGAGACAACATTCAACAGATGCTCGCTCAACTCCTCACTAACTGGAATAACAATGATACCGGGAGTAACCATAATGAGGAAGAACATCATAACGATGAACAACCCAAGATTGAGAAGTCAAAAGAAAGTTCTTCTATGGATGCTGAAGTTCTTAAAGGCATCCAAGCTCAAATCGCATCCCTAGCCCAAAGGGATGAATTAAAGAAGGTAGGAGCAGTCTGTCCTTACCTGTTGGAATGGGATTCAGTACCATACCCTCCAAAGTTCAAGCCACCAACGTTACATACGTATGATGGTAAGAGCTCGCCGAACCAGCACATCTACTACTTCCAGTCTCAGACCGCTAACGTTATAGACAATGATGCTATTATGGCCAGACTGTTCATGGGCACCCTGAAGGGGGTAGCATTCGACTGGTTCCGAAGCCTTCCTCTGGGCTCTATCAATTCTTGGATCGACTTGGAAACTCAATTTCTTTCTCATTTTTACGATGATGACACTGAGGTAACCATGGACAAACTCCTCTCTACCGTACAAAGGAAGGGCGAATCTGTCCAAGAATACATTAAGCGGTTCAGAAACTTATCTCTGATGTGTCCAGCAGGGATGCCATTACCCATGCTCTTGCAGACATGCAGGCATAACTTCCTCGACCAAGTGGAGATTCGTATCGGGACTGTCAAAGCCCATACCTGAAAGGAACTAGTCGAACAAGCTGAGATACCCGAAAAGTCGGCTAAGAAGTTCGAACCATCTACCCCTAAAGGCAAATGGGGTATGAATAATAAGGGGCGCAGCGACATAGCGTAGTCTTCCTAAGCCAAAGGGAAAGAGACTATGTCCGTTAAATTGTCAGGGGACGTTCATTCGAAGGCCAAGAAGAGCGACTTCAATAATCAGGAGTCTAAGTTTCCTCCAAAATAGTACTCCTTCAAAGACGAACAGGTAGCCGCAATATTCTATTTACTCCACAAAGAGAATAAATTGAAGCTGCTGGATGTTCGGCGCCCTAATGAAGTGGGACGCACGAACGATCCCAACTATTGGCTCTTTCATAGGATGGTTCATCATCCTACTGTTAAGTGCTTTGTCCTCAAGGATAAAATTCAAGCTTTAGTCAACACCTGAGTTCTAACTCTGAAATCAGAGTAAAAGAAAGTCACTGTAAACATGGTGACCCTCGAGTTCGACAAAACCCCAAAAGTCACAGTTCCTGATGGGACCTTCCCAATCCCTAAAGCACGGCTAGAAGTAAAGCATCTTTCAGCCAAAACTCAAGAGATTAAGGATCGTATTCCTTGACATTGAAAACAGGGAAAATCATGTGAATACACCCAGATCTTGCCCAAGACGAACAATGAGATTTAAAGAAATTCAAGTCAAAGGGTAAATCTTGCAATGTTATCTCTATCTTGCCGGATGATGGCAACCTCACATCAGCTTCTCTTAGCGATTCTGAAGGGGAAAAGCATGCTTGCACAGCGCAGGCTGATGTACCTCAGCCGACAGGTACTCGATCCAAAAAATCATACTTAAAACAGTATGAGAAAGCTACTGACGAGACACAACAGCAGAAGACGTCAGTACAAATACCCACACCGGCTCCGCTCCCGACGACGGGAAAAGAGAAGCAGAAAGAAATCCGTTTGACTATGTCCTGAAGAAGCCTTCAGGCCCAGGGCTTAACATGCCCTTTTGTTTTGACATATTGGCCCAGCTGGCTAATATCCAAGCTCGTATCACCATACACGAGCTCCTTCGTCTCTCGAAAGAAACAAGAGAAGCGCTTAGGGATGCACTGGCTAACTCAGAATCATTTCTAACACATATTGATTAGTCACATATATTGCATATAAATTGTCACCTTACCATACTATTTAGCTAATAAATCCTATTAATAAGTTTTCTTTTTCTTTGTTAAATGTAGGCCCAATTGCTGAGAGAAAGAAAAGAGAAACAAGCCCAAAAGCCCACCAAATTCTGACTTAATTCAGAATAAATTCGAAATCAAGGAATCAGGGCAAAATCTTGGCATATCAGAGAGGTTGAAAACCGGTTGAGAAGAATCCTCCCTGAATCAAGAGGTTGAAGCCAACAATCAAAGGCTGTTTCGTCAAAATCCTGAAGCTGAAATGAGAAAACCAGCAGAAGATACGGCAAATCATCAAACCAGATATCTCTACCAATTGGGTGTGGCCACATGGCCACACCAGGACCGCGAAAATGCGGCCCTAGCTGCGTTTTCGCGGCTTGTTGAACTCTGTTGGGGAGCGTTTGCTCCCCCAATCTTCTTGGGATTCCCCACTTTTGGTTTTCCCTATAAATACTAGTTTCAGCAGAGCAAAAGGGAGCGAAGACTAGGATTAAAATTTTTGTTTATTTTCTAAGGATTTAGGCTCTTTGTTAGATAGTACAAAAGTTG
The DNA here is from genome assembly GCA_038442645.1 of Agave tequilana. Lineage (NCBI taxonomy): Eukaryota > Viridiplantae > Streptophyta > Magnoliopsida > Asparagales > Asparagaceae > Agave > Agave tequilana. Next base: position 72,707 of record JAVJIF010008761.1, read on the forward strand.
TATTCTTGTTTTTCAATTTGTAGTTCAGTACAAATACTTATGAGAGAGAGGAATTGAGTGCTTGTACTTGAAGATTGAAGTGACATCAATACAAGAATCGAGCTGCTTTTTCTTCCACTCATTTACGGTATGTCTTGTGTTATTTATTTGCCTTCTTTGTTTTCAATGAGTAGCTAAATCGGTTTTCTGGGCTCACTATTATACCTCTCTCCAGTTCTTCTTCTCTTCTGGTTTAATGAAAAAGACCCAATGAATCATTTGCATGCCTTACTTAAAGCCTTTCTTCTTGAAAGTGTTCTTGAAGGCACATGAGGATGGGTTTGGATTTTTAAACTCTTACTTCTTTCATGAACGTTTCTTGAACTATTTTTACTTCATACTTGCTTCTTCGCGCTTGATGATTTAACATTCGATTCTAAACGATTTTTCAAAGAAAAGAGTGAACTCTTCCAACCATCTTATGTACTTTACTTCAAACTTTCTAAAGTCAACTTTAAGTTTTTCCTATGATCAATTGAGGCACTTAGGATTTCAATAGAAGAGAAACTATTGAGTAGTGAGATAGTGAGCCTAGATTTTCTTCCTTATTATAATCAACAAAATAATTTTGAGCTTTTCAAATCACCTTCTCAAAGCCTTCTCTAAAGTTGCAATTTCTCTTTTAATCATATCCTTCTTTCCATTCTCTTTTCACAAAAAAAACGAGCACAACTCTTTGTTATTAAGCGAATCACCGAAAAGCTTTCATCCCATTCCTCCTCGTGGACACGACCTGTTAGCCACAAGCTACACGGTAAATTCTTAACTCTTTGATTGTTCTTTCATTTTAGCAATCAAATTTTTGGCGCCGTTGCCGGGGAGGGAACGGTGTATTTATTTTTTAACAAGTTTTGTGTGTTGTTTCAAGGACTTGAAGATTCAGATCTAGCATTCAAGCTTTGCAAGAGAAGACTTGCAAATTATGTGCCCCTACTCTCGAAAGTAGGAAACAGAATTTTAAGAAATTGCGTTGTAAAAACTGAAAATTCCATTGGACTACTAAAACTTCTTTTTTGCAGGACATATTGCTCGCAAAAAATTAAGTTTTTGTATGTTATATTCTTGCTATATCTGTTATCCACCATCTCTGTTTTAATCTAACAGTAATTTGAGTGATTTTTAATTGCTTAAAAAATGTTTGAACTTGCATTCTAGGCATTTGTCTAATTACGTTTACTTTACAATTACTGTTGAAGAGAGCTGGAGACAAAGTACGTATGCATAGCATATAGTTTAGGAAACATTCTTGGGTGATATTTGCTTTTGAATGCTACTTTTCTATATCTTGCACACTTTGCACAATTAACTCTAAGGGCAAAACCCAATTCAAGATAAGGTGGGGAAGTCATTACCCTTCCTTAGCCTATAAACCATCTCAGCACGCACAACCTAAGCCTAAGTAAAGTCTGATAGACGTTGGCCTTAGGGACATCTCGAACTCACTAGGAGATTATCCTAAGGGGGAAGGTGTTGGAAATTGACTCCTGCCAAATCAGTGTCTAGGAAGGGGATTGAGGGCCGAAAGCCCGAAGGTTGGTGGTTACTTAATTAAGGAACGTCTTTGACGGATAACCTCCCACCAATCTTACCCTGACCTTGCTGATTAGCTTGTGGTCAAAGTCTACATTATACCTCCTGTGGACAATCAACCAGTTAGGAGTTGTCTAGGTCGAGGTTACCTTAGATTAGGCTTGGTTGATTACTCTTGTTGACTGTTGGTAAAACTTGTTTGTGATTGTGATTGTGTTTGTGTATGCAAGTGTGGTCGAGAGACCCTAATTCATCTAGGTTGACTAGAAGCACATCACCACCCAGTTTGAACCAAGACCAGATCCGGTAATGGCTCAATCAACATCATTGCAGGATAGGTTCTACCCTATTAGAACCTCACTTCCATCTTGCATTCTACTTCCATCGGTTGGTGAATACAATTTTGAGCTCAAGTCTCAATTCATCAACACACTCCCCAAGTTTCATGGCTTAGAGTCCGAAGATGCTTACTTCTTCATAAGAGAATTTGAGGAAGTATGTCTAATGATGAAAATCCCACACCTTGTAAACAATGCTATTAGGTTGAGATTTGTCCCTTTCGCACTTAAGGACCTAGCAAAGAAGTGGCTTTACAGCTTAGCGGCCGGTTCTATCACATCTTGGGATGGTTTCATCAAAGTCTTCTTGAAGAAATTCTATCCAATTCATAAGACCGCCCTCACTAGGAAGACAATCATGCAATTCAAGTAAGAACCGAGTGAACCGTTCTGAGGTACTTTAAACGCTTTAAAGACCTCCTTGTCCAATGTCCACATCATGGAATAGAGAAATGGCGACAATGCCAAATTCTTTATGACGATTTAGACTATTCTACCAAAACCCTCTTAGAAAGTATGTGCCAAGGGGGATTCTTGCAGAAGGATGAAAATGAAGGATGGGATTTGTATGAAAATCTAGCTGAAAAGACCATCCAATGGGAACCTGCCAGTGAGACCTCTAGGAATCCAAACTCCATCTCTTCAAAAGGAGGTCTCCATTCTATCGAATCATCCATAGCTAATGAGGCTAAGTTAGCTAACCTAGCTAGAAGACTGGAAGCTCTAGAAACGAAGGAACCAAGTCCAGTCAATCAAGTCAGCCCAAACCAATTTTCAACTCCGGGCTGCACTTACTGTCAAGTCATGAATCATGTGTTCGAGGAGTGCCATGTGTTTCATGCTCAGCAACAATACCATGAACCGATGAATGCGGCCTTTTCAAGGCCAAACAATAATCCTTACGCACCAACGTACAATCCGGGCTGGAGAAATCACCCTAATTTCTCATGGAGCCAAAATAACAATGACCATTCACGATCAAATTATGCTAGCCACTTCAATCATGCCAATAATTCTTCAATCATCAGCCCAACTTTTTCAATTTCCATAATAATTCTCCCAACCATCCACCTAACTTTTCAAACTATCAACAGAACATTCCCAACCAAGCTCCATAATCCTCCTTCCAGAATCCTCAACTAGAAAGGAGAATGACTGACTTTGAAAGAAACATGGAAAGATACATGAAAAATCAAGACTCTCTCATGTAAACTATACAGAGGTTAGAGGTTCAAATGAGCCAACTAGCCACTCCACAGAATGAGAGACAGAAGGGTACCCTGCCTAGTCAGCCAATAACCAATCCGAGGAATTCTCAACAAGCTCATTTGGCTGAGGATAATTCATTAACTCGATGTAATGCAGTTCATACATTAAGGTCAAGAAAGAGAGTTGATAATCAAGTGTCAACGCCAACCAATCCCATTCAGCACAACCACAATCAAGCATCCACCTTATCTAATCCAAATCCTTGCAATTCTGACGAATCTGAAAAAGATAAGTCAACTAGTCAGGTGCACCAGCCTATAGTACCATTCCCTAATAGGCTGAAAAGCAACAAGCAAAATCCACACATGGACAAGATAATTGAGATATTTAATCAAGTGAAGATAAATGTGCCACTTCTTGATGCCATCCAATAAGTCCCTTCTTATGCTAAGTTTCTTAAGGACATGTGCACCAAGAAGAGAAAGACTAATGTACCAAAAAAGGTCTTCTTAGCTACTAACATTAGTGAGCTACTATCGGGTCCGATCCCTGTCAAGTACAAGGATCCAGGTAGTCCTAGCATTGCCTACACAATAGGACAAGCCGAGATTAGTCGTGCACTTCTTGACTTGGGAGCAAGTATCAACTTGCTTCCATTCTCAGTTTATCAACAACTCGGGTTGGGCGATCTTAGTCCAACTCGAGTCACCATCCAACTGGCTGACCGTTCAGTAAAAGTTCCAAAAGGGGAGACTAATGATGTCTTGATCCGGGTAGGGGAGTTTATTTACCCTGTCGATTTCATAGTTCTTGAGACACAACCTGTGTCCAACTCCAATCATAGGGCTCAAACTCCTGTTATCCTAAAGCGACCATTCCTTGCTACTGCCAATGCCATCATCAATTGTAGGAATGGGTCTATAAGGTTAACCTTTGGGGACATGACTAGAGAAGTCAATGTCTTCAATCTAGGAAAACAACCTCGCGATCTTGAGGACCAAACATTTGAAGTCAACCTAATTGAGAACTTAACAAGTGAACATAGGGAAGAATTGAAATTAGAAACTGAGTGTGACTTCGGGTTAGAGTCTGACGACTTTAATCTTGATCAGGTTGTAGATTCTGATGTGAATTGGGCCTCAAACCCTATTTCACCAATAATGGAGCCAATAAATTTGACTAGTCCTTCCAACCAGCCTTCCTCTTCCTTAGAATTGAAAGCCTTACCTGCGCATCTCAAGTATGTCTATCTAGGCGAACAAGAGACCTTTCCTGTCATCATTGCCTCCCATTTAAATGACGGGGAAGAAGAAGATCTTAAAGCAATTCTAAGAAAACATAGGGAAGCCATTGGGTGGACTATGACTATATCAAGGGATTAAGTCCAACCATCGTTCAACATCGCATTCATCTCAATGAAAATGCCACCCCTAAAAGAGACCCGCAGCGTAGGTTAAACCCTATAATGCAAGAGGCTGTTCATGCTGAAATCATAAAACTCTTAGACAATGGGATAATTTATCCCATTTCTGATAGCCAATGGGTCAGTCCTATCCACGCGGTTCCAAAGAAATCCGGTTTCACCGTAGTGGAAAACGAGAACAAAGAGTTGGTTCAAACTCGACTTCCCACGAAGATCCGAGTTTGCATCGACTATAGGAAGCTTAATGCTGCAACTCGTAAGGACCATTTTCTACTTCCCTTCATTGATTAAATGCTTGAACGTTTGGCAGGTCACGAGTATTACTGTTTCTTGGACGGTTACTCGGGGTATAATCAGATCCCTATTGCTCCTGAGGACCAAGAAAAGACTACATTCACATGTCCATTTGGGACATTTACTTATCGTCGAATGCCTTTCGGCTTATGCAATGCTCCAGCAACGTTTCAACGTTGCATGTTAAGTCTTTTCTCTGATATGGTAGAACGATTCTTAGAAATCTTTACGGATGATTTCTCCATCTACGGAGATTCATTCACTCAATGTCTCCACCATTTAGAACTTGTCCTCCAACGTTGTGCTGAGAAAAATTTGACATTAAATGGGAGAAATGTCACTTCATGATAAAACATGGAATTGTCTTGGGTCATGAAATCTCCAAGAAAGGAATAGAAGTGGATAGAGCCAAATTGAGGTTATTGCTAAGCTTCCCATGGCCAAATGCGTTAAGGACATTAGATCCTTAATAGGACACGCTGGTTTCTACCGAAGATTTATCAAGGATTTTAGTAAAATTGCTAGGCCCTTAACTAATCTGTTAGCTAAGGATGTGTCCTTCACTTTCGATACTGAATGCATAAATTCTTGGGAGAAGCTTAAGAGAGAGCTTATTTCTGCACCAATCATATCTGCACTGGATTGGTCTAAGCTGTTCGAAATTATGTACGATGCTTCCGATTTTGCCATAGGCGCTGTCCTAGGACAACGTATTGATAACAAGCAGCATGTGATTTACTACTCTAGTAGGACTCTCAACGATGCTCAATTAAATTACACTACGACTGAGAAGGAATTCTTGGCAGTAGTGTTTGCCTTAGAGAAGTTTCGTCCCTACCTACTAGGGTCAAAAACCACCATTTTCACCGATCATTCTACGCTTAGGTACCTCATGATGAAGAAGGATGCCAAGGCCCGACTCATTCGTTGGATCCTCCTTCTTCAAGAATTCGATCTTGAGATTCGAGATAAAAAAGGCGTAGAAAATGTCGTTGCTGACCATCTCTCACGGATCCCTAATTCTCCATGCAACGAATTACCCATAAATGAAGATTTTCCTGATGAAAATCTCTTAGCTATCTGTAGGGAACCTTGGTTTGCGGATATAGTGAATTACTTAGTCACAAACCAAACTCCGTCTCATTGGTCTAAAAACGATATATACCGGTTCTTATCCCAAGTCCGGTATTTCTTTTGGGAGGAACCGTATCTTTTCAAGTACTGTTCTTATCCCAAGTCCGGTATTTTATTAGGAGATGCATTTTCGATGAGGAGGTTAAGAGTGTTCTATCTTTTTGTCACAAACTTGCATGCGGTGGACACTTTGGTCCCCGCAAGACTGCTGAAAAAGTGCTACAAAGCGGGTTTTATTGGCCCACTTTGTTCAAGGATGCCTATGAATTTTGCAAGACGTGCCCTAGATGCCAAATGGTAGGAAGGATCTCAAAATAAAATATGATGCCCCTCAACCCAATTCTAGAAATAGAACTCTTTGATGTTTGGGGCATCGACTTTATGGGTCCATTTCCTAATTCATTTGGAAACCAATACATATTGGTTGTTGTGGATTATGTGTCAAGTGGGTAGAAGCCATTCCTTGTAAAACTAATGATAACAAAGTTGTCATAAAGTTTTTTGAAAGAGAACATTTTTTCACGCTTCGGAACTCCTCGTGCTATCATCAGTGATAATGGCACTCACTTTTGCAATAGATCTTTTGAAGCTCTTATGCGAAAGTATGCCATAACTCACAAGTTGTCCACACCTTATCATCCTCAAACCAGTGGGCAAGTTGAGGTTTCCAATAGACAAGTTAAGCTTATCTTAGAGAAAACTGTGAACCAAAACCGGAAAGATTAGTCCATCAAACTTGTAGATGCCCTATGGGCCTACAGGACAGCTTTCAAGATGATTCTAGAAATGTCTCCTGATTGAGATTTTCCTGCACACAAAATAATGAAGTTTAGATTGAGAAGTAAAGGTGTGCAAGGTGCTCAATTCTAATCCGCTGTAGCAATGTGCTATGCGGGTCGTGATCCTCAGGGAGGGACTAGCGATGGAAGCTTTGTCAATAAGTTATCTCTAAAGTTTTTATTATTTTATGTTAAGTTAGAAAGAAAGAAGATGGAGAAGAAGAAGTGATATTTACAATGGAAGTGAAGAAAAGAAATTGAGAATATGGTAGTGTGAGATCTAAACTAAAGAAATAAAAAGAAAGAAACTATAACACGTACAAACCTCTTCTACCTTGCTTACCTTTGATCTGTTCGCGACGACTTACCCTGTCTTGGAAGGCGTGCAAGTATGGCGTATAGGATCGTCCACCTTCGCTACCTACACTATGAAAAGAAAAGACAATCTAAAGAAGGATTGTTCATCTCCATAGGCCATCAAGTGCTCTTCTTTGGCTAGGCAGTCTCGAAGCAATCAGATCTCACGGTTCACAAAACATTAGAGAGAAATAACAGAAGTAAACAAGAACAGAGAAAACAAGAACACAACATGAATAGAAGAGATGAAGCAAGAATAAACAAAAAAAACAGACTTTGAGCAGATGTTATTAACAATGAAGGAAAAGTAAAAACTTACACCGATGTCACCTCAGTACAAGTAGGAACTCCTTCCTCCATGAAAGCTTCCTCCACTCTCAGTTTACATAAAGGAAAAAAATAAAAATTACAAAAGAGAAAAGAAAACCTAAACTAGAAGAAAGCCTAAAAAACCTAATTTTTGGCCCTGTATTTCGCTGGACGCTCTTCTCGGTTGCACTGCAGGGGGTATTTATAGGAGCAGAAAGAGGTAGAGTCCCAACACAACTCTCCCACGAAAACGGGTCCCCAGATAACACTGGATTGCCGCGGAAACGCGGCTTGGGCCGCGTTTCCGCGGCCTGGTAGTGGCGGCTGGCCACGCGCTTTGGCGCGTGGCCTCCCCTGGTCCGTCCATTTGGTCGTTTCTTTCTGAAAGCTTGATCCTGGCTCTTAATTTTTAGATTTGGATATAACTTGGGAATCAAGTTACCTAGATCCCAAATCTTCCCATATCTTTTAAACGAAATTTGCTATCCTTCTTTGGCTTTTATCCTCATCCTGCAAGTGTTTAGGGTTGAATAGAAGTCTATCCTTCCTCTTCTTTGTATTTGCAACTTTGGCCCTTGTGTATTTGCAATTTCGGCAATTGATATTTGCAACTTTTACATTGGGCTTGAATATGGGCTTTTGGGCTTCTTTTAGGCTTTATTTATTATTAAAATAAGAACTCAAGGCCTGCACACAATAAATCATAAAATATTAGTAAATGTGCAGAATTATATGAATAAATATGAAAATGTGATGGTAAATGTCATGATAAAAATGCACTTTTCACTACCAATCACACCCCCACACTTATCTTTTTGCTCGTCCTCGAGTAAAAATCAAAGAAAAAGAAAAAGAAAAGAAAAATTAATCTAATCTAACTCACTTTCGTAGGAATCACGATTGCACTTAGCATGTGCAACAAGCCGTTAAACCCCTAGGTTACCCTAGAGGACGAGTGTTGTCTCGTGAGGGTTTTCAGCGGATTACACCCACAAAATCCATAAAAAGGAAATATTTGAAATACTTTTGAAAAGACTAAGTAATCTATAAGTTTTTAGGATCCTCATTTTTATTCATTCTTAGACTTAGTCTTTATAAAGTAAATTGTTTTCATTTTTAAGTAAGGATCAAATTGAATTTTGTGTATAGTCTTTTTCGTTACCAAAAATCATATGCATCCTTATGAATTTTTACTAGGAATTCCTTAACTTGGACTCTCATGCCTCTTTATTCTTTTTTTTTAATATGTATAACTCATCTAATTTTCTTTCATGTAAGCATCAAGGCTTCTTGAGGCCCTCATACCTAACTAATTGACTATTAGATGTGTTAGTACATATAAGTAATTTATCCTTAATTTCCTTAGGCTTTCTAATCCACCCATGTAACGAACTTAAAGTCGATGACTCCCAAACCGGTTGGCTTTAGGGCACCAGGTGAGAAAAACACCCTGCGGACTCAAATTCGAGTGAACTAGGCCCCAAAACTAAGGACTTTATTTTATTTACTCACCTTTAGGCATGAATACTTATGCTTCTTGAGGCACATGTATCCAGCTTAATTAGTGATTTTCTTTTTTTTTTATAAAATTTTTTTATGAGGCACAAGGGTCTTTGTCTTAGAATCCTAGATATGCATTAGGTATGCAAATTTCATTAAGGTAAAAATCAAGACTAACTACTTATTCAATTTCTCCTCCTATACCTAAAAATTCAACAATTTATTTATTTTGACCAAGTTTTTAGAAATCCTAATCATGATTTTCCTAATTCTTAAGACTAACTTAGATTTCTTTCAAAAGATAAGTCAAATATTGTCCTTTTTATAAGTTTTTTTCAGATTTTTTTTTATTGGCAGATTTTTGTTAGTTTCTACCTATGTTAGTATGTTAGTAAAGCCCACCCCACACTTATCTCATGCATTGTCTCAATGTATGAATGAATGCATAAATGCATGAAAAAGAACAAGGGAAGGCAGAAGTTACCTTAAGGTGGTGGTTCCGGTGGTGGTCTAATTGGGCCAAGCGTTGCTACCCAATCAAGATAATATAGTATTTGTAACGTCCCGGTCCTGCGGGTACGGAGACGTTACTGCAACATATATACGCAGGTCAGAAATACCCTCACGTATATACGCTAAGCATCAGTACAGGCAAGAATCAGAGTACGGAAGCAAATGGTGCATTATACATTCCAACACATGAGTACAATTACAAAGTTATCACCAGAGGTGATAAATATTACAATAATATTACATCACCAACATGGCGCAAATGCGAGAATACAAAGGATGTACACGTATGAACAGTACAAAAGGCACTCACGAGTTTGCAAAGGGAAAACTCGAGAGGCGTACAGGGGGCCTGGAAGGATAGAGCTTCAGCTGGTCTGCTGGAGATCCACACTACTGCTGCGCCACTCTGGGAGAATCCACACGCTCTAAGCTCCATGACCTGGACATGAGGATCCAGGGGAGTCAGATAGAACTCCCCAGGCGAGTGGTGTGGCAAAAGCCAGATGGCGTGCTGAGATAAGTACAAGTGTATCGATAAAATCGAATCATAATCATGCATTGAAAATCGTGTCGTGAACAGAAGCATGTAAGCAAGTAGATGTATGACAGGTGATATCAAGTAGGAACTGCTTATGGAATAATATGATAGGAGCAGTAAACTGATAGAATGGAACAGGGTTAAATAACAGGGTGTGAGTAGCTAATATGATAATACTCATAAAGCCGGAAATCCGAAGTAAATCCAGTACAAGCAAATATGGTAAGGCATATCACAGATTCATAGCTGGCATCTTTATAATTAGAGCCGTCCAAGTTGCAGGCTTCAGTATGCGTCCCATTCCACATACTGCCACTTACAACTTAAAGAGCATGTTATCATCTTGGCGCTTTATTATTATTATTACTCGTCTTACCCTGATATCTAGATATGTGAACTAGCGTCCCAGCACACATATATCCATATCTGAGTAAAGCAAGGTTGTTATTGGAAACCAACGGGGGTATCAACGAACAATGTTTACAGTGGGTCCCGTGCATACCCGGGACCACGGCCCAGGATGTTCCGTTGCTTGGTGACGGAACCTACCGCAAGGCGATTCAGGAGGGTCTTATGGATGCCCTTATCAAGATGTTACCAGGAAGGAGGGAGCCAGCTCTCCCCTCGGTCCCCTGGAGGCCCACAGGTCAGACCGGAAGTTTTAGTTGCACAACATGCCTAATACCACTGTAAACACGAACATATATTGATAGCCGTAAGTTTCCCCCCGACCCAATGTAAGTTGTCCAGTTTTATGGTTTATTAGGTAGTTATCAAATTTACGGGAATAGCAGGTACAAGACATGATCAGGAATTCAGGAGTACATGAGTACTATAAATTCAGGTCACTGTATATATAATACAGGATAACAGGTACAAGATTCAAGTCACTGCATGTAATGCAGGATAACAAGTGTAGTATTCCCGTAAATGAGATAATCACAGGTCAAGTATATCATGCCGGGTGTCAAGTGATAGCATGACAGGAGGATGATATTTGACAGGTGACCAATCAAGTCAAGAGATTGATATTAGTCCGGATGGCAAGTCATGTCATAACAAGGGGCCTTGCCAAGTAGTAGCATGTAATTGACAGGTATGAAGTAATGGCATGTTAAGTGTTAACATATCAGGTAAGTACATGGCATGTGATAGAGTAATAGCTGAGCACAACCAAGCGGAGCTAAGCAAGCTGGAGGCACAGTCGGCAAACAGTATTTAACACTAGAGCGTCTGACAAGGTTACCGGGACAACTTGGCTTAAAGTGCGAGTAGAAAATCCGGCAGCATCTCGCCTAAACGAATCTAGTGGTAAAGTGCTGAACGCTGATCATGATAACCAGGCGGAGCTGAACAAGCTAGAGGCACAGGCAGCGAACAGGGTTTAGACACTAATGCGCTTGGCGAGGTCACCGGGACGACTCATTTTAGAATACGAGTAGAAAATCCGGAAACAACTTGCCTAGACGAATGTAGTGAATAAAGCGCTGAGCGCTAAGTATGCTCACCAGACGGAGCTGAGAAACCTGACGGTCCCAATCACTTCTCTTTCGAGATAGTGAGAGACCGGAGGCTGAAGGACTGAAAGACCAAGAACGCTCGGGGTTTAAGCGCACTCTCGGTGGCTATCAGCCATCCCAGGAGTGGGCAGAAACCCAGAGTTCAACGACCACGAAGGGTCGGCCACACATAGTATAAAGCAGTAGAATACATCACAGGCATGGTATATGTACAAGAATAAACATGAAATAAAATACATGTCGACCCGACAAAGCGGGGAAACTCAAATGGAGGCGAGAGCGAGAACACTCGCCTAAATCACCGGAATGCCGAAAAGTCTGAAATTCATGGAACTCGCGCACGCGCCATAAAATATGATATAAATATTTAGAGAGAGAAAGTGAAGAGGAGAGAGAAAGAGAGAGAATTCTAGAGAGAGAAGTATATGGGAAGAGAGAGTGCACAGGAAGACGCGGGTTTTGAAAGTGAGACGCGGGGGTTGCAGACGCGGGAATAGCAGACGCGGGAATAGCGTCGCGAGAATAGCAGACACGGAAATCACAGACGCGGGAATAGCAGACGCGGGGTTCGCGTCGCATAGATGTCACAAACGCGAGGTCTGCGTTCAAGTCAGGACGCGAGGAGAACGCGGACGCGGATGTGGGTTCTGCGTCGCGTTTAACACAAGAGGAACACAGACGCGGGCATGGGCTCCGCGTCGTATCAATAGAGGGATGCGCGGATTGCGTTAAGGAATTGCCTAGACGCGGGGTGAAGATCCGCGTCAGCAATCAACAGAGAGGAAGAGAGGAAGGGAAACGTGATTTCGGGGTGGTGATGTTATTAAATGAAGATGAAGAAGGTGATGATGAAAGATTTAAGAAAAGATGGTGGTGGCGATGTTAGTGTTTGTCGTTGCAATTGTCACCGGAATAATTACCGGAATAATCGTGATTGATTACCGGAATAATCATCGGGTCGTTGCAATTGTCACCGGAATGATTACCGAAATAATCGTGAACGATTACCGGAATAATCATTGGAGAGTTGCAATTGTCACCGGAATGATTACCGGAATAATCGTGAACGATTACCGGAATAATCATCGGAGAGATTGTCGACGAAGAAGAGCTCGGCCCTAATCCAAAGGATGTGGCCGGCCCTTGATGTAGTGATGGGTTGGTGGTTTTGTGGAGGTTTTGATGGTGGTGGTATTTTTGGAGAAGATAAAAGAGAAGGTGGAGGCTTGGTGGAGTTGTTGGAGTTTGTGGTGGTTTACATGGAGATGGAGGAGGAAGAAGATGAAGGTAAGGAGTTGGAGAAGTTGTAGTGGTTGTTGTTGTGGTGGAGATGAAGGAGGAGTTGGTGGTGGTTAAGGTGTTGGTGAAGAGAAAAAATGAAGTGGAAAGGAGAAGGAAAGGTATTATATAGGATTTGGAATTGTGAAGTTGATGTAAAAATGTTTTAGGGAGGGGGTTTTTTGTAAAATGGAGGGGTTAGGTGGCTCTTTGGCCGGCCATGGTGATGCGAGAGGAGTTTGAGTGGTTTGGGATATTTTGGAGAAGATATTTTGGAGGAAAGGAGATATTTTTGGAGAAGATTTTTTGGTAGAAGAATGGAGAATTTTGTAGAATTTGGTGGAAGAAAAAGGAAGGAAAGAAAAAGGAAAAAGAAAAAGAAATTAAAAAGGAAGATATTCTCTTGGTAGAAAAGTGAAAAGAATTAGAGTAGCGGATTCCCGGGATTTAGTTGCGGATGCGGAAAACTTTCGGAAAAATACCGAAATCGTCCGAAAATCAAGTATCTCGGAACGACCCGCAAAAATTCTCAAAAATCAAGAATATTATTCTAAGAATCACGGTAAAATTCGTTTCAAGAAATTCTTTATAGTTTTTAAATTAAAAATCCTGGAATCAGCCGCCAATATCGGTCGACGCCAATCTAGCAGAAATCTGATAAATTCTGAAAATTTCCAAAAAATGAATTAAAATAGTAAATATTATTCTAAGCAAATATGGGAAAGCGGTTTCTCAAAATTTAACTCCATTTGTAAATTAAAAATCCAGGAATCGGTCAGTGGCAATGGTCGACACCGGTTTTGAAGATTTTCATTTTAATTCAGGAAAATTTCAGAAAATCACAGAAAATCTAAAATATTGGAAAATGATGTTTAAAACTAAAATCGGTCAAATCTAAATACTAGAAAGACCAAATCGAGCAATTCACTAGGATCGAGTTCTCGGTTCAGACTAGGGCTGACTCCGAGTCCGTGAATCCGGATCCAAGACAAAACGATCATATAAATATTCATAATACAAAATAAATACAGGAAGTAAATTGAAAAATACGATCGAAAAATCAGAATACGCAACTAAGTATGTATTCTGGGAGCGGGGTGTTACAATCCATCCACCTTACAAAAATTGCGTCCTCGCAATTTCGATAAGGGGTAAATTGAACACAAGGAGGACAAGGGCGGAATTTATACCATTCAAGATATGAAGTACTATAGGTAGGGCTCTCTAGTTGACGAAACAGTAATCAGAATATAGATATCTTCTGCACCTCTGGCTGTATAAGTTTTTGAACGGTACCAAATAATACTGATCTGATGTCGTTACTTTGCAATAGAGTTCCAGTTGTACTGCATACTTTATAGCCCTCTGAGAATATACCAGAATATTGAAAATAAAGGAAACCCTGATAGTCCTGAGCATAATAAAGAAGATCGATAATTGAGAATTTCGAATACCAGGCATCAATCACTCTGAAAGATATAGCCGAGTATGTAGAATATCCGTAGAGAATTCCGACAACTGACTTCTGAAAGATAACCCGATTAGGATCAATCCTGGGACTACCCGAGCACCATAGAGTCAGCCGAAGAGATCATATAATAGCTTTCTTCAGAACCAGCCACTACCTCTCTAGTCTACTCATATCTTACGTTGGTATAAAGCTTCGAAAAACCAAAACAGGGGAAAGATGGGAGGGATTAGGAATCAAAGGAAGGATGATCAAGAATGAATAGATAACTCTGTACTTGTAGTTGGACTGTATAACCAGGACTCATGCATTCAAGTTGCAAATTTCTTTACCATTAATTTGCCATCTGGACGTACTGAGGATGCGAGAGCCTAGGCTCTGATACCACCCTGTAACGCCCCGGTCCTGCGGGTACGGAGACGTTACTGCAACGTATATACGCAGGTCAGAAATACCCTCACGTATATACGCTAAGCATCAGTACAGGCAAGAATCAGAGTACGGAAGCAAATGGTGCATTATACATTCCAACACATGAGTACAATTACAAAGTTATCACCAGAGGTGACAAATATTACAATAATATTACATCACCAACATGGCGCAAATGCGAGAATACAAAGGATGTACAAGTATGAACAGTACAAAAGGCACTCACGAGTTTGCAAAGGGAAAACTCGAGAGGCGTACAGGGGCCTGGAAGGATAGAGCTTCAGCTGGTCTGCTGGAGATCAACACTACTGCTGCGCCACTCTGGGAGAATCCACACGCTCCAAGCTCCATGACCTGGACATGAGGATCCAGGGGAGTCAGATAGAACTCCTAGGCGAGTGGTGAGGCAAAAGCCAGATGGCGTGCTGAGATAAGTACAAGTGTATCGATAAAATCGAATCATAATCATGCATTGAAAACCGTGTCGTGAACAGAAGCATGTAAGCAAGTAGATGTATGACAGGTGATATCAAGTAGGAACTGCTCATGGAATAATATGATAGGAGCAGTAGACTGATAGAATGGAACAGGGTTAAATAACAGGGTGTGAGTAGCTAATATGATAATACTCATAAAGCCAGAAATCCGAAGTAAAATCCAGTACAAGCAAATATGGTAAGGCATATCACAGATTCATAGCTGGCATCTTTATAATTAGAGTCGTCCAAGTTGCAGGCTTCAGTATGCGTCCCATTCCACATACTGCCACTTACAACTTAAAGAGCATGTTATCATCTTGGCGCTTTATTATTATTATTACTCGTCTTACCCTGATATCTAGATATGTGAACTAGCGTCCCAGCACACATATATCCATATCTGAGTAAAGCAAGGTTGTTATTGGAAACCAACGGGGTATCAACGAACAATGTTTACAGTGGGTCCCGTGCATATCCGGGACCACGGCCCAGGATATTCCGTTGCTTGGTGACGGAACCTACCGCAAGGCGATTCAAGAGGGTCTTATGGATGCCCTTATCAAGATGTTACCAGGAAGGAGGGAGCCAGCTCTCCCCTCGGTCCCCTGGAGGCCCACAGGTCAGACCGGAAGTTTTAGTTGCACAACATGCCTAATACCACTGTAAACACGAACATATATTGATAGCCGCAAGTTTCCCCCCGACCCAATGTAAGTTGTCCAGTTTTATGGTTTATTAGGTAGTTATCAAATTTACGGGAATAGCAGGTACAAGACATGATCAGGAATTCAGGAGTACATGAGTACTATAAATTCAGGTCACTGTATATATAATACAGGATAACAGGTACAAGATTCAAGTCACTGCATGTAATGCAGGATAACAATGTAGTATTCCCGTAAATGAGATAATCACAGGTCCAGTATATCATGCCGGGTGTCAAGTGATAGCATGACAGGAGGATGATATTTGACAGGTGACCAATCAAGTCAAGAGATTGATATTAGTCCGGATGGCAAGTCATGTCATAACAAGGGGCCTTGCCAAGTAGTAGCATGTAATTGACAGGTATGAAGTAATGGCATGTTAAGTGTTAACATATCAGGTAAGTACATGGCATGTGATAGAGTAATAGCTGAGCACAACCAAGCGGAGCTAAGCAAGCTGGAGGCACAGTCGGCAAACAGTATTTAACACTAGAGCGTCTGACAAGGTTACCAGGACAACTTGGCTTAAAGTGCGAGTAGAAAATCCGGCAGCATCTCGCCTAAACGAATCTAGTGGTAAAGTGTTGAACGCTGATCATGATAACTAGGCGGAGCTGAACAAGCTGGAGGCACAGGCAGCGAACAGGGTTTAGACACTAATGCGCTTGGCGAGGTCACCGGGACGACTCGTTTTAGAATACGAGTAGAAAATCTGGAAACAACTTGCCTAGACGAATGTAGTGAATAAAGCGCTGAGCGCTAAGTATGCTCACCAGATGGAGCTGAGAAACCTGACGGTCCCAATCACTTCTCTTTCGAGATAGTGAGAGACCGGAGGCTTAAGGACTGAAAGACCAAGACGCTCGGGGTTTAAGCGCACTCTCGGTGGCTATCAGCCATCCCAGGAGTGGGCAGAAACCCAGAGTTCAACGACCACGAAGGGTCGGCCACACATAGTATAAAGCAGTAGAATACATCACAGGCATGGTATATGTACAAGAATAAACATGGAATAAAATACATGTCGACCCAACAATGCGGGGAAACCCAAATGGAGGCGAGAGCGAGAACACTCGCCTAAATCACCGGAATGCCGAAAAGTCTGAAATCCATGGAACTCGCGCACGCGCCATAAAATATGATATAAATATTTAGAGAGAGAAAGTGAAGAGGAGAGAGAAAGAGAGAGAATTCTAGAGAGAGAAGTATATGGGAAGAGAGAGTGCACAGGAAGACGTGGGTTTTGAAAGTGAGACGCGGGGGTTGCAGACGCGGGAATAGCAGACGCGGGAATAGCGTCGCGAGAATAGCAGACACGGAAATCACAGACGCGGGAATAGCAGACGCGGGGTTCGCGTCGCATAGATGTCACAAACGCGAGGTCTGCGTTCAAGTCAGGACGCGAGGAGAACGCGGATGTGGGTTCTGCGTCACGTTTAACACAAGAGGAACACAGACGCAGGCATGGGCTCCACGTCGTATCAATACAGGGATGCGCGGATTGCGTTAAGGAATTGCCTAGACGCGGGGTGAAGATCCGCGTCAGCAATCAACAGAGAGGAAGAGAGGAAGGGAAACATGATTTCGGGGTGGTGGTGTTATTTGATGAAGATGAAGAAGGTGATGATGAAAGGTTTAAGAAAAGATGGTGGTGGCGA
The DNA here is from genome assembly GCA_038442645.1 of Agave tequilana. NCBI lineage: Eukaryota > Viridiplantae > Streptophyta > Magnoliopsida > Asparagales > Asparagaceae > Agave > Agave tequilana. Next base: position 90,212 of record JAVJIF010008761.1, read on the forward strand.
TGTTAGTGTTTGTCGTTGCAATTGTCACCGGAATGATTACCGGAATAATCGTGATTGATTACCGGAATAATCATCGGGTCGTTGCAATTGTCACCGGAATGATTACCGGAATAATCGTGAACGATTACCGAATAATCATTGGAGAGTTGCAATTGTCACCGGAATGATTACCGGAATAATCGTGAACGATTACCAGAATAATCATCGGAGAGATTGCCGACGAAGAAGAGCTCGGCCCTAATCCAAAGGATGTGGCCGGCCCTTGATGTAGTGATGGGTTGGTGGTTTTGTGGAGGTTTTGATGGTGGTGGTATTTTTGGAGAAGGTAAAAGAAAAGGTGGAGGCTTTGGTGGAGTTGTTGGAGTTTGTGGTGGTTTACATGGAGATGGAGGAGGAAGAAGATGAAGGTAAGGAGTTGGAGAAGTTGTAGTGGTTGTTGTTGTGGTGGAGATGAAGGAGGAGTTGGTGGTGGTTAAGGTGTTGGTGAAGAGAAAAATGAAGTGGAAAGGAGAAGGAAAGGTATATATATAGGATTTGGAATTGTGAAGTTGATGTAAAAATGTTTTAGGGAGGGGTTTTTTGTAAAATGGAGGGGTTAGGTGGCTCTTTGGCCGGCCATGGTGATGGGAGAGGAGTTTGAGTGGTTTGGGATATTTTGGAGAAGATATTTTTGGAGGAAAGGAGATATTTTTGGAGAAGATATTTTTGGTGGAAGAATGGAGAATTTTGTAGAATTTGGTGGAAGAAAAGGAAGGAAAGAAAAAGGAAAAAGAAAAAGAATTAAAAAAGGAAGATATTCTCTTGGTAGAAAAAGTGAAAAGAATTAGAGTAGCGGATTCCCGGGATTTAGTTGCGGATGCGGAAAACTTTCGGAAAAATATCGAAATCGTCCGAAAATCAAGTATCTCGGAACAACCCGCAAAAATTCTCAAAAATCAAGAATATTATTCTAAGAATCACTGTAAAATTCGTTTCAAGAAATTTTTTATAGTTTTTAAATTAAAAATCCTGGAATCGGCCTCCAATATCGGTCGACGCCAAATCTAGCAGAAATCTGATAAATTCTGAAAATTCCCAAAAAATGAATTAAGATAGTAAATATTATTCTAAACAAATATGGGAAAGCGGTTTCTCAAAATTTAACTCCATTTGTAAATTAAAAATCCAGGAATCGGTCAGTGGCAATGGTCGACACCGGTTTTGAAGATTTTCATTTTAATTCAGAAAAATTCCAGAAAATCACAGAAAATCTAAAATATTGGAAAATGATGTTTAAAACTAAAATCGGTCAAATCTAAATACTAGAAAGACCAAATCGAGCAATTCACTAGGATCGAGTTCTCGGTTCAGACTAGGGCTGACTCCGAGTCCGTGAATCCGGATCCAAGACAAAACGATCATATAAATAATTCATAATACAAAATAAATACAGGAAGTAAATCGAAAAATACGATCAAAAAATTAGAATACGCAACTAAGTACGTATTCTGGGAGCGGGGTGTTACAGTATTTCATGGAGGAACCCACCAAAAATTTTTCTTGTATAACCCACGAAAATGTATGTGTGATCATTTTTTAAAATTTCCACCCCATCAAATTTTCAAATTTCATAATTATTTTCATAGTCAATTGTGTCAACCGCCTTGTCCCAAAATGGAGTGTGAAAAGATGGAATGATTGACTTGGACGTCATAAGTGCGGGAACGAATACCGACTCAGGAAAGAAACTTAAATCAAGTAAGGGTTCAGGAGTCGGGCTAGGTTCAGGAAGTGGGTCCAAATCATTAAGTTGAAGCTCAAGTCCACAATAATCTTCCCACAATGGAATGTGACTTAATATTGGTGATTCAAGTTCAGGAATGATAGGTGTGGGAATCAAGACTGACTCTAAAAGATTACCTAAGTCGGGTAACAAAACAGGAGTCAACAATGATTCGGAAATTTGAACTTGATCACAGATTTGAGAATCTAGGTCACATATCTCATTAAGCTCAATATCATAAAAATGAGAACTTGCCAATTTATCCATGGGACTTTCAAATTTGCACAATTGGTCAAGTTCAATATGATCATCAAAAATGGGTGATCAATTTCATGATGAATTGGCACAGGATCCAATGTTGACTCGGGAAAAGTAAAATCAGGTGGAGACACCGGAGTCATTATTGAATCAGGAAGTAAAATTGAATCACCAAGTGGAAGATCATGATCATATTCATGCTCAAGTTCTATTTCAGGAAAGGAATAACTTGCCAAACTATCACAAGCATCCTTTCATAGTTGATAGGTGCATCATGTTGTGATTGGACTTGAAAGGATGAAGTGTAATCGTGATGAAGTTGTGAGTCGGTGGACTCACGCATAATCATGTCTGCGATTGATGGTAATTGTTACTTGGACTCATGCATACTTATCATTTTCCCGATAGATGGTATTCTATTATGAATGGGTGGATCTGAGTATAACTCTTGGGAATATTGTGGACAAGGTGGAGACGGAGGACAAGTCGGTTGAAAATTGGACTCGGGGGAATCGAAACCCCATGAACTCTGTGAAGAGTTGAAACTATTATGAAAATTATGGTTATAAGATGGGGGGTATGGGTTATATTCATTCGGATAAGACCATTCCGGCACACTAGGTTGGTCAAAGTTGTGATATGCCGGGTTGGTAATATCCGAAAAATAGTTAGGTGTGTAATATGGATTAAAATTGGAAAAATTATTATTATATGCCATATTACACACAAAAGAAAAAGAAAACAAACAAATAAACAAACAAAAAGAAGAAAAAAATTCTAACCTAAGTTAGGGTAGACCTATGACCTAGACGACTCCTAACTGGTTAGATTGTCCACGGGAGGTAGGGTGCAGACTTTGACCACAAGTTAATCAGCCAGGTCAGGGCAAGAGTGGTGGGAGGTTTTCCGTCAAAGACGTTCCTTAATTAAATAACCACCAATCTTCGGGCTTTCGGCCCTCAATCCCCTTCCTAGACACTGATTTGGCAAGAGTCAATTTCCAACACCGTTCCCCCTTAGGATAATCTCCTAATTGAGTCCGAGATGTCCCTAGGGCCAACGTCTACTAATTTTAAGTTAGGCTTGGGTTAGTGAGTGCTTGGGATATGATTTTTGGGCTAAGGAAGGGTGATGAAATCCCCACCTTATCTTGTTAATGGGTTATGCCCTTAGAATAAATTTGTGCAAGTGTACAAAATATGTAAATAAGATTCACTCAAAGCATCAACCAAGAGATGAGTCCTATTCTACATGCAATGTGAACGTACCTTGCTCCAGCACTCTTCAACAGTAAAAATAAAGGAATTGAAAAGACACGTGCCTAATATGCAAACGTCTAATCAATTTTTATCTTTAACAATAAGTATTTTACTGTTGATTAATTAACAGTAAGCAGGGTTATCACAGAACAAAGTTTAACAGAGCAGTAGACAGATATTGCAATTTGCAGCAACCTGCAAAAAGATGGATCAGTAGGGAACTACTCAGGCCGCGGTTTCGCGGCAGTTGCCGAGTTTCCGTGGCTCTGAAGTAGGCTCTTGTGCTCTGCCTTCGAGGGCAGAGGCACAGAGTTGCTATATGACCACTTCTGCTGTCAGTTTCCCTGTTCTCCAAACCTGCAAACAGAAAGAATAAAAGAATTAGTTAAAAAAAATTTATTTTTAGAGAAAAACTTACCGTCCCTCCCCGGCACGGCCCCAAAATTTTGATTGAGATTTTCCTGCACACAAAATAATGAAGTTTAGATTGAGAAGTAAAGGTGTGTAAGGTGCTCAATTCTAATCCGCTGTAACAATGTGCTTTGCGGGTCGTGATCCTCTGGGAGGGACTAGCGATGGAAGCTTTATCAATAAGTTATCTCTAAAGTTTTTATTATTTTAATGTTAAGTTAGAAAGAAAGAAGATGGAGAAGAAGAAGTGATATTTACAATGGAAGTGAAGAAAAGAAATTGAGAATATGGTAGTGTGAGATCTAAACTAAAGAAATAAAAAGAAAGAAACTATAACACGTACAAACCTCTTCTACCTTGCTTACCTTTGATCTGTTCGCAACGACTTACCCTGTCTTGGAAGGCGGGCAAGTATGGCGTATAGGATCGTCCACCTTCGCTACCTACACTATGAAAGAAAAAGACAATCTAAAGAAGGATTATTCATCTCTATAGGCCATCAAGTGCTCTTCTTTGGCTAGGCAGTCTCGAAGCAATCAGATCTCACGGTTCACAAAACATTAGAGAGAAATAACAGAAGTAAACAAGAACAGAGAAAACAAGAACACAACATGAAATAGAAGAGATGAAGCAAGAATAAACAAAAAAAATAAACTTTGAGCAGATGTTATTAGCAATGAAGGAAAAGTAAAAACTTACACCGATGTCACCTCAGTACAAGTAGGAACTCCTTCCTCCATGAAAGCTTCCTCCACTCTCAGTTTACATAAAGGAAAAAAATAAAATTACAAAAGAGAAAAGAAAACCTAAACTAGAAGAAAGCCTAAAAAACCTAATTTTTGGCCCTGTATTTCGCTGGACGCTCTTCTCGGTTGCACTGCAGGGGGTATTTATAGGAGCAGAAGGAGGTAGAGTCCCAACACAACTCTCCCACGAAAACGGGTCCCCAGATAACACTGGATTGCCGCGGAAACGCGGCTTGGGCCGCGTTTTCGCGGCCTGGTAGTGGCGGCTGGCCACGCGCTTTGGCGCGTGGCCTCCCCTGGTCCATCCATCTGGTCGTTTCTTTCTGGAAGCTTGATCATGGCTCTTAATCTTTAGATTTGGATATAACTTGGGAATTAAGTTACCTAGATCCCAAATCTTCCCATATCTTTTAAACGAAATTTGCTATCCTTCTTTGGCTTTTATCCTCATCCTGCAAGTGTTTAGGGTTGAATAGAAGTCTATCCTTCCCTCTTCTTTGTATTTGCAACTTTGGCCCTTGTGTATTTGCAATTTCGGCAATTGATATTTGCAACTTTTACATTGGGCTTGAATATGGGCTTTTGGGCTTCTTTTAGGCTTTATTTATTATTAAAATAAGAACTCAAGGCCTGCACACAATAAATCATAAAATATTAGTAAATGTGCAGAATTATATGAATAAATATGAAAATGTGATGGTAAATGTCATGATAAAAATGCACTTTTCACTTCCAATCATCTCCTTATAGGTTAGTCTATGGCAAACCTTGTCACTTGCCCGTTGAGTTAGAGCACCGAGCCTTATGGGCAATCAAGCAGTTGAATTTCGACTTGACTAAGGCCGGTGACCTTCGAAAATTGCAAATTTCCGAATTAGAGGAATTGAGAAATGAGGCCTATGAAAATGCTAGGATCACTAAAGATAGAGTCAAGATTTTTCATGATAAACACATCATAAGAAAAACCTTTGTCCCTGAACAAAAAGTCTTACTCTATAATTCTAAACTTCATCTTTTTTCAGGAAAATTGAAATCAAGATGGACGGGGCCATTCGTTGTAGAAATCGTGTTTCCACACGGTGCAGTTGAGATCAGTGACACCAAGAATGAAAATGACTTTAAGGTAAATGGTCAACGCCTTAAACCTTTCTTAGAATCGGTGCCGGTAAATGAAACGGCTTATGGGTCTTTTTGACCCAGTGTATCGGTAACTTTTCTCTTTTCCATTTTATTTCATGCATTTATACATTTCTTTCATACATTGGGGACAATGAATGAGATAAGTGTGGGGGAGGGTTCTAACATGACAAATATATATAAAAAAAGAAAAAGAAATATATATATATATATTAAAAAAACTTTTTGAAAGGTTAGAACAATATTTTGATATATTTTTTGTAAGAAATTAAGTCAATTTTAAGAAATAGAAAAATCATAATTAGGATTCCTTATACTTGGTCAAAGTCAGATAACTTGTTTGATGTTTAGGTTTAGGAAGAAAATTTGTGAAAGTAATTTAGTCTTGATATTTACCGTAATGAAATATGCACACTAAATACACTTACACACTTAGGGTTTAAAAACAGAGACTCTTATGCCTTATAAAAAAATATTATGAAAATGAAAAAAAATATAAACAAATCTAATTATTGATTAGCTAGGTGCTTTGGCCTAAGCAAGCCTTAGTATTTATGCAAAAGATAATTAGACAAGTTTGAGAGAAAAAAAAGTATATATATAAATCCTCTGATTAAGTTGGGTATTTATGCCTCATGAAGCATAAGTATTCACGCCTAAAAAGGGTTCATCTTATAAATAAAAACCTTGCTTTCGTGGCCTTATCTGCTCGAGTGTTTAAGTCCTTAGGGGTGTTTTCTCACCTGGTGCCCTAAAACTGTCCGGTTTGGGTGTCACCGACTGAAGGCTCGTTACGTGGGCAGATTAGAAAGCCTAATGAAATTGTGGAATAAATTCCACCAAAATAAATAAATATAAGGCATAGGAGTTAATGTTAAAGAACCCTTAGTCAACTTCACAGTCACGATAGTGCATACGACTCAGGGTAAATTAATAGACTAGATGAGAAGTATAATTTGACTCCTTACTTTAATTGATGACATATTTTTGAATAAAGACTGAGTTTCGGAATGAAAAATTTGATATTCCTATAACTTATAGATATAAAGCCTTACAATATACTTCAAATTTTTTCTCCTTTAAAAATGCTTTTCGAAAATACTAACTTTTTTCTCTTTCTTTATGGATTTTGTGGGTGCAATCCACTGAAAACCCTCACGAGACAAAACTCATCCTCTAGGGGTAACTTAGAGGTTAACGGCTTATTGCACATACTCAGTGCAATCGAGTGACCTGCGAAAGTGGTCTAATAATTGATTAGAATTAGTCTGATGTTTTGCTCGAGGGCGAGCAAAAGATAAGTGTGGGGGTGTGATTAGTCACAGATATTGCATATAAATTGTCACCTTACCATACTTTTTAGCTAATAAATTCTATTAATAAGTCTTCTTTTTCTTTGTTAAATGTTAGGCCCAATTGCTAAGAGAAAGGAAAGAGAAACAAGCCCAAAAGCCCACCAAATTCTGACTTAATTCAGAATAAATTTGAAATCAAGGAATCAGGGCAAAATCTTGGCATATCAGAGAGGTTGAAAACCGGTTGAGAAGAATCCTCCCTGAATCAAGCGGTTGAAGCCAACAATCAAAGGCTGTTTCGTCAAAATCCTGAAGCTGAAATGAGAAAACCAGCAGAAGATACGAGCAAATCATTAAACAGAGATCTCTACCAATTGGGTGTGGCCACATGGCCACACCAGGGCCGCGGAAACGCGGCCCTAGCCACGTTTTTGTGGCTTGTTGAACTCTGTTGGGGGAGCGTTTGCTCCCCCAATCTTCCCGGGATTCCCCCCTTTTGGTTTTTTCCTATAAATACTAGTTTCAGCAGAGCAAAAGGGAGCAAAGACTAGGATTAGAATTTTTGTTTATTTCTAAGGATTTAGGCTCTTTGTTAGATAGTACAAAAGTTGTATTCTTGTTTTTCAATTTGTAGTTCAGTACAAATACTTGTAAGAGAGAGGAATTGAGTGCTTGTACTTGAAGATTGAAGTGACATCAATACAAGAATCGAGCTGTTTTTTCTTCCACTCATTTACGGTATGTCTTGTGTTATTTATTTACCTTCTTCTTTGTTTTCAATGAGTAGCTAAATCGGTTTTCTGGGCTCACTATTATACCTCTCTCCAGTTCTTCTTCTCTTCTGGTTTTAATGAAAAAGACCCAATGAATCATTTGCATGCCTTACTTAAAGCCTTTCTTCTTGAAAGTGTTCTTGAAGGCACATGAGGATGGGTTTGAATTTTTAAACTCTTACTTCTTTCATGAATGTTTTTTGAACTATTTTTACTTCATACTTGCTTTTTCGCGCTTGATGATTTAACATTCGATTCTAAACGATTTTTCAAAGAAAAGAGTGAACTCTTCCAACCATCTTATGTGCTTTACTTCAAACTTTCTAAAGTCAACTTTAAGTTTTGCCTATGATCAATTTGAGGCACTTAGGATTTCAATAGAAGAGTAAACTGTTGAGTAGTGAGACAGTGAGCCCAGATTTTCTTCCTTATTATAATCAACAAAATAATTTTTGAGCTTTTCAGATCACCTTCTCCAAAGCCTTCTCTAAAGTTGCAATTTCTCTTTTAATCATCTCCTTCTTTCCATTCTCTTTTCATAAAAAAACGAGCATAACTCTTTGTTATTAAGTGATCACCGAAAAGCTTTCATCGCATTCCTCCTCGTGGACACGACCCGTTAGCCACAAGCTACATGGTAAATTCTTAACTCTTTGATTGTTCTTTCATTTTAGCAATCACATATACTAGAAATCCCTGGGGGTGACACTCAGCTCTCTTGCCCTGAATGCCATCATATACAACCGAAAGTACCTGCTATTACTTTCATGGCTGAGGATATGCTTCTCAAGGATAATAAGCATGATCGACCTTTGTACTACACTGGATACATCAGTTCGACGTGCATTGAAAGGGTACAGGTTGATCCCGGGTCTACACTCAGTATCATCCCCAAAAGACTCCTCTACTTTCCTGGCATACCACTGTATCGGTTGTCTGCAACCACTACAACAATATACGATTTTAATGTAGGGAGTAGTCATTCACTTGGAAAGATTCGACTCCGTTGCCGAATCGGGAGCCTGAAATCAGAGGTGACGTGTTATGTCATTGACGCTGACATGTCATACAACTTGTTACTAGGGAGACCTTGGATCCACGCTAATTGGATTGTTCCCTCCACTCTGCACTAGTGCTTCAAATATATTGAAGATGATGCAACAGTACGAACTGTCTTCGTTGAGAAGCAACCATTCAAAGGGGTGAAAAACTACTTTACTGATGCTCTTCTATATCAGGAAGTCAGTGAAACAACACAGGAGTCATTACCTGACAATGATGATAGTGGCAATAAAGCAGATTCAGAGTTTGAAGGTGATACACCAGCTACTTTGGTCGGCAAACTAATTTTAGCATATTTGAATCCTCAATGTAATACTCTTTCTGAAGAGGTGGACGAATGGGTAATTAATGATAATATTTCCTTTGGTTATCCTGTGAGTGTCAAATTACTTGAATCTATTACGGATAGCTCTCTGCACATGCCATTGCATAAACAAAGTACATCAAGTGCATCTGTGGAACATATAGAAGGATCTGTTTTAGTGATTCCTATGTCCAGAAAGGGTCAATCACCAATAATATTCGGTAGAGCCCAAATGCAAAGGCCTATAACCACGGATTCAAGTTCAGACTCAGACACCCCGCAATTTTTCCATTATGCACGATCAGCATAGCATATGATGAGGAAAATGGGATACAGCCTGCAGCGTGAAATGGCCTGAATTTCAAAAAAGGAAGTCGTGGTTTTCTGCGTAATTTTGTGCCAAAAAGGAAACTGGCAAATTACTATGATAACACACGCAGGGGGTTGGGATACGTTACACCTCCACTGCCTACAACGATTTAATCCAGAGATAACAAACCAATCCCATCACGCTCTGCCTCTTCCTCTGAATGGGAGTCGGATGTTAGTGTGGGGACGATGTTCGAGGAGCTCACCGTTAATATGACTTCAGGCAGCCAATTGGAGTCAGCAGAAGCTACTGATGAGGAACCATGGGCTCAGCAATTGGATTTCCAGTGAGAAAAGTGATTCGAACAACGCGAACCACCTACTGAAGACAACATGATCCAGGTTAACTTGGGTAGTCAAGATCACCCTAAACCCATCTGTATAAGTGAAAGCCTATCACCTGCGAAAAGAGAAGAATTGATAGTACTCGTAAGAGAATATATCGATGTCTTCGCATGGAACTACGAGGATATGCCCGAACTTGATCTACAAGTAGCCATGCATCGTCTGAACATCAGGCCTGACGCCAAGCCAGTCAAGCAATAGCAGCGCTGATTTCGCCCGAACATTATGAACGCTATTGAAGCCGAAGTCCATAAACTCATTGCATGCGGCTTCATACGGGAGGAACAGCAACCAGATTGGGTTGCTAACATCGTCCCCGTTCTCAAGAAGAATGAAAAAATACAAATCTGTACAGATTATGGTGATCTCAATGCGGCCTGTCCTAAAGACGAATTCCCATTGCCCATCACCGATCTCATGATTGACAATACCTGTGGATTGAAAGAATGTCTTTCATGGACGGCTTCTCAGGGTATAATCAAATTAAGATGTATCCAGAGGATGAGAAGCACACTTCATTCCGGACACCGTTGGGGTGTATTGCTATACCGTGATGCCTTTCGGATTAAAGAACGCGGGAGCAACTTGTCAGCGCACGATGAGTGTAATTTTTCGTGACCATCTCCGAAATACGGTAGAATGTTATGTCGATGACATTGTTGTCAAAAGTCGCGACAAGAATGACCATCTTCGTGACTTGAGAACGATGTTCGACATAATGCGGGCTCATCAACTGAAGATAAATCCGACAAAATCCTTCTTGGGGGTTTCGAGTGGCAAGTTCCTAGGATTCATCGTTACATTAAAGGGAATTCATCTTGACTCAGATAAAGTCAAAGCCATTCAGAGCATGCATCCACTTAAGAATCTCAAAAAACTTAGGGCCTACAAGGTAGACTGGCTTATATCAGAAGATTCATTGCAAATCTCTCAGGCCGTTGTTAACCATTCACCCGACTCATGAAAAAGTGTCTCTTTTGTATGGGATCAAGCCTGTCAAGAAGCTTATGAAGATATCTAAAGATATCTCACAAAACCTCCGGTCTTGATGGCTCCCACATCAGGAAAATCTTTTCTGCTTTATGTAAAAGTTATGGACCATTCTCTCGGTGCTATGCTTACTCAAAAAGATGATAATGGTCATAAACAGGCTATTTACTATCTGAGCAGGACTCTGATAGGGGCGGAATCTCGCTATAACCCTCTTGAGAAGGATGCTTAGCTCCTGTCTTTGCTATTCAGAAGACACGACATTATCTGGTCGGCCAAACCATACATGTCATTTCCAGAGTGAATCCTTTGTGTCTTCTCATGACGAAACTAGGATCACTGAATTCTAGATTAGCTAAGTGGGCCCTCCTTCTGTCTCAATACGACATGCTCTTTGTCCCTCAGAAGGCGGTTAAAGGCCAGGCGCTTGCAGATTTCTTGGCTACTTATCTGATCCCAGAAAGCTCAAAACTTCATGAAGACATTCCAGATGAAGTCTTCAAATCTAATATAACTTCAGAGAATGAAGATTGGCAGATGTTCTTCAATGGAGCGTCACGAACAGGCCCTAAAGGCGAGATCATTGCTGGTGTGGGAGTTGTATTTATCTCACCGTAAAATCATGTCCTTCCTAGGGCATTTTCCCTGACAGAATTATGCTCCAACAATGTGGCGAAGTACAACGCTCTACTCATTGGCCTTCAGCTCGCCCATGAAATGGGGGTACGCTACCTTGAAGCTTATGGTGATTCAAAACTGATTGTCAATCAGGTTAAAGGTGAGTATGAGGTCCGTCACGAAGATTAGGTACCTTATCATCACGCAGTCATCAAAATGGCTAACCTATTTAATGGCTTTTATATCAATCATGTGTCCCAATCTCAGAATACTAAGGCCGATGCTCTGGCTGCACTAGCAACAACGTTAGCCTTACTAGTCGATACCAAGTATCACCTTACAGTGGCTACTCGGCACCTAGTTTTTCTAAACATATGTTGAGAACCAAAGAGGTCTATAACATCTCGACGGATCTTGAACCGAGAGATTGGCGATTCCCCCTCATCGACTATGCTTTGCATGGTTTACTGCCGGATGACCCTAAAGAAACAGCATCTATCAGACGAGGTCTCTCCATTTTTACTATGATCTAATAGTAAAGACACTCTACCGCCGCTCATATGACGGTATCCTCCTCTGTTGCCTTTCTAATTCAGAAGAGCAAGAAGTGCTTAAAGAAGCACACGATGGCATATGCGGAGCTCATCAGCCAGGTCCAAAACTCAAGGACCGATTGCACAGGCTTGGATATTATTGGCCAACCATGATAGCCGATGCCATCTAATATGCACGAAGGTGTAAAGCATGACAGATCCATGCAGACTTCATACATCAGCCCCCAGAGTTGCTCCATCCAACTGTTGCTTCATGGCCATTTGAGGCATGGGGAATCGATGTCATAGGGCCAATCAGCCCCTTTTCAATAAAAGGTCACCGGTTTATCTTAGCAATAACCGATTACTTTTCAAAGTGGGCAGAGGCTATACCACTAGTGGAAGTTAAAACTTCTAACGTGGTTAATTTTATCAAACACCATGTCATCCATCGATTTGGTGTCCCTAGGCGGATCATCCATGATAACGGTCCCCAATTTGCAAGCCAGGTATTCTAACGGTTCTGCGTTAGATACCGGATTCAGAATGTGGCATCAACTGCTTATAAACCCTGACGCTAATGGCTTGGCGGAAGCTTTCAACAAGATAATCATTAAGCTACTCAAAAAATTCGTTTCATCAAATAAGCGAGACTGGAATGAGAAGCTTAGTGAATGTCTTTGGGCCTACCGAACCACAGTTCGGACCCCGATAGGTAATACACCTTTTTCCCTGTTATACGGGTGCGAAGCAGTCATACCGTTAGAAATCCAGATGCTGTCATTACGAGTCGCCTTGATGACTAGAATGACAAAGGAGGACAATGATCACTTACGTCTCCAAGAGCTCGAAGCCCTGGATGAGAAGCGACTACAAGCTCAACAATATATTGAGTTGTATCAAGCACAAATCTCAAAGGCCTTCAATAAGAAGGTTAAGTAAAGAATTTTCCATAAAAGAGATTTAGTTTTAGCCGTCAGACGACCAATGATCATAACGCACAAAACTAAAGGCAAATTTCAACCTAAATAGGAAGGACTGTTTGTGATAGAAATAGTCTATTCAAATGGAGCATATCGCCTTATGACTTCAGACGGAGACTTACTCATGATGCCAATCAACAGCAAGTTCCTAAAGAAGTATTATCCTGTTGGTCCCGAAATGATGCCAATTGTTGGACTTTCTCTGTTGGCACTTATGGATCTAAAATACGAAGTCAACACAAATACTAAACAAAGAAGGATTAAAGTTAATCAAATAAATAAACTTGCAATAAAGGAATCAAATCTCAGAAAAGTTTAGACAAACGCAAACACGAGAGATTTATCCTGGTTCGGTCCTCGTGACCTACATCCAGTCCCCAAGCCACCCGCTTGAGATTTTCCTTTATCCTTGATTTTGTACACCCAAAATTACAACCTTGCACACCACTTGACAAATCCCCTTTGCCAAATGTGTACACCTTCTCTTTACACCAAGAGAACAAACTCCACCTTGTACAACTGCTTCTACACCAAGAAGACACCTGTGTACAATGATTGCTTTGAGTATTAAACACTTTCCTATAAGCCTTGGTACTGTGTATGAACGTAGACAAGGTCTAGTATAGGAGAAACTTCATAGAACTTCACTAGAGAATCAGAATTTGGTGAAGAACTGAAGTGGGAACAGTTTTCAGGATTGGCAGAATTTTTGATTAGAAAACTGAAGATTAGGATTGGTATTTGGCCTTTAGATTAACCACCCTATTTATAGCTGCACTCTAGGGTAAGTTAGGGTAGTTAATAGGTGCCTTTTGAATGTTCAAACGTTGAAGAACGTTGTAGAAAATACCAGAATACAGAAACTGTCCAACGGTCAGAAACTGCCTATAGTCGACTTGCCTTTTGAGTTAGTCGACTATACTAGGCAAATTTTCATAGATTAGTCGACTAGGTTTGGGTATTAGTCGACTAGGTCAAGATAAGTTCGAGTGACAGGTTTCTGGATAACTGAATCAAGTCGACTGTAACTCCTTTATAAGTCGACTGGATCATGGATTAGTCGACTAGGGGAATAGGTTTAGTCGACTACAATTGCTATTAGTCGACTAGGTTGTCTGTCAAGTCGACTAATGGACAAACAGAGAGTTGGGTCTAAATTGAGACACAGGATTAGTCGACTAGGAGTTGGGTCAAGTCGACTACACAAGTGATTAGTCGACTATAAGAAACTATAAGTCGACTATAGGTCTATGATATGTGTGTGTGCATCAAGGCTTTTGACATGCTATTTCATATTTACAAAATACATCATATCAACTCTCTTTGAGAAATCTTGATCATGAAGAACTCTTGATTCGTCGTGTGATAGAGCTCCAAATGAAATGCTTCACAAATGTCTTCATCGAAACATGTTCCAACATTCTCCCCCTTTTTGATGATGACACGTTGTTTGCACAAGTGCTCCCTGCAGAAAATAGGTTATATTTTCCTCCTCCTACAGAAAATGGGTTATAACAGATATAGAAATACTTTGTTCTCCCCCTGAAACAAATATATCATAAAATATATATATATATATATATATATATATATATATATATATATATATATATATATATATATATATATATATATATATATGTTCTTAATAACTTTCTTATATGGTACCTGCAAGATAAACGTTAGATGGTACCAATTATAAAAGAACACAATTAACCTTTAGGAGTCCAAATCCATTTAGAATTTGGTTTCCACCTGTTAGTATACACATAATTGCATGAATCACATATATCATGAATGTATGATGCAATATAGGTATTTTTATCATGAATACTTAAATTCTTAGGAATCCATATAAACTTATTTTTCTTAGACTTTCTTTTACAAAAGAACTATATGGATTACTACAATATGAAGAATTTTCAATATATCCAATACCATAATTATTATGTGACAACTTCCGAAAAGATAATAAATCATTCAACTTTTTTTTTCCTTGATTGAACTTAGTCACATTTTGCAAAATATCTTCATATTTCTTTTTGAAAACTGAAATATCTTTATTTAAAATAGAAATCCTTTTATTCAAAGACTCAGTTTCCTTTTTAAGAAAAATGTTCTCTTTTATAAACTTCTCATTATCATTTTTCAAAGATGATATGACTTTTTCAAACTCATCTTGTTGAGAATTTATAGAAGATACTTGTAAAGCATAACATGAATTTTCATTTAAAAGTTTTTCATTTTCTTTTGATAAAACTTTATTTTTCAGTTTTTCATGCTTTAGATCATTAAACAATTCATGAAATACATCAGAAAGTTCAGTAAATGATACCTCATCATCTTCTATGGCCATGTAACAGAGGTTGACACGTTCAGTGGATTCTTCTTCGTCAGAAGATGAGGAATCACTGTTCTCCCATGAGGCTTCATAGTTTTTCTTCTTTCTGAACTTTTTGCTCTTGATTTTACCTTTATTTTTGAGCAATGGGCAATCCATCTTCATATGACCTGGTTTATTGCAATTAAAGCATTTGAATTTACCTTACTTTAGAAATCTCCTGAATTTCTTTGAAAGCATTGCCATCTCCTCTTCATCGTCATTTGAATCGTCCGTGTCGGAGGATGCATGGAAGGCAAGTTCTTTCTTCTTTGAGTGGTGTTGTCGTTCGTCCTTCTTTCTTTCTTCTAACTATACTTCATATGCCATTGATTACTGATTAGGTTTTCTAATGTCATAGTTGAGAGATCATTCGCCTCTTCAATTACAGTTGTCTTCTTCTCCCATTCTGGTGTGAGTGCACGAAGGATCTTACGAACTCTTTCAACTTGGGTGTAGTCCTTTCCAAGGGATGCTAATGAATTGGTAATGTCGGTGAATCTTGTAACCATTTCGGATATGGTTTCATTCTCCTCTATTTTGAATAATTCAAACCTGTGGACAAGAACAGATATTTTAGACTCTTTAACTTTACTTGTGCCTTCGTGTGTTACCTGAAGAGTATGCCATATTTTATGTGCAGAAGTGGCTGTTGACACACGGTTGAACTCTTCTTTAGTTAAGGCACAGAATAAGGCATTCATCGCTTTGGCATCAAGGTTCGCATTCTTCTTTTGATCATCATTCCAAGCATTGTAGTTGGTTGTTGGCTTGGTGTACGATGCTTCAACGATGTCCCAAAGTTCGTAGTTGAGCGATTGCAAGTAGATCTTCATTCTACACTTCCAATAGTTGTAGTTGGATCCGTCAAATAGCGGTGGACGTTGTGTAGAATGTCCTTCTTTGAATTGTGACGAAGGGAACTCCGTTGCCATCCTTGCTTGTTGTTGACTAGGTATGCAGGGCTTTGTATGCCGGTTCAGGGCTCTGATACCAAATGTTGGTCCCGAAATGATGCCAATTGTTGGACTTTCTCTGTTGGCACTTATGGATCTAAAATACGAAGTCAACACAAATACTAAACAAGAGGATTAAAGTTAATCAAATAAATAAACTTGCAATAAAGGAAATCAAATCTCAGAAAGTTTAGACAAACGCAAATACGAGAGATTTATCCTGGTTCGGTCCTCGTGACCTACATCCAGTCCCCAAGCCACCCGCTTGAGATTTTCCTTTATCCTTAATTTTGTACACCCAAAATCACAACCCTGCACACCACTTGACAAATCCCCTTTGCCAAATGTGTACACCTTCTCTCTACACCAAGAGAACAAACTCCACCTTGTACAACTGCTTCTACACCAAGAAGACACCCGTGTACAATGATTGCTTTGAGTATTACAACACTTTCCTATAAGCCTTGGTACTGTGTATGAACGTGGACAAGGTCTAATATAGGAGAAACTTCATAGAACTTCACTAGAGAATCAGAATTTGGTGAAGAACTGAAGTGGGAACAGTTTTCAGGATTGGCAGAATTTTTTATTAGAAAACTGAAGATTAGTGATTGTGATCCAATTTTGCATATTTTACCACATTATTTCCATGCATTTTTACAAATAAAAATTTGATTTTTACTCATCTTCTCTATATTTTTGCAGGTCCATACTTTAAAAGAGACAAAAGCCAAAATCTCTTTAATTAGCAATAATTAAAGAGATTAATTCAAAAAGCCCAAAAGAGCCCAAATTTGAATCCAGAATCCAGAGAGATCTGCGCGCCAAATCAAGATTCTAGAAGGCCACGTGGATAACAACCTCGTAACCAACCTATACCAGAAATCTGTTGCCCAACAGATTCTGTTTTGCCGCAAAAAGGGTGTGGATCTGCGGCAGTTTTAAGTTGGTTGGATCCCAGATTTTGCGCCAACAACCAGGGTTCTGGATCCTTCTCCTGAGGCCTATAAATACTGCACTTGGACCTGCGAGAAAAAACAGAACAGAGAAGAGAGGAGAAATTAGGAGAAAGTCTTGTATTTTGTTTTAGTATTCTCTAGGTTTTAGTCTCCCTCTTCTTCCTCCCTAGAAATTCTGTAAAGAGAGTTGTAAGAGAGAGAAAGCTTGTGTACACCAAGGAGTGACAACTTGTGAAGTAAGGATTGATCCATTCTCTTCTTCTCTACTTGAGCATTTTCTAGTAACTCTTGCTTTCTTTACTTCTAGTTTTACTTTACTTGCAATTTTATTCTTGCTTTGCTTTTCTTTTGTAATGGCTAGTAGCTAATTCTTTCTTCTCATGGCTAGCTAACAACTTACCTTGCTAACTACTAACTCATGGGTGATTTCTATCTTTAATCTTGCAAAGTATATGATCTTCTCTTCTCCGATGGGTTACTTTCATGCTTGGCAAGTATCTTGTTGTAATTCTCCATATGATTCATGTGTGCCTCATTTAGAGCCTTGTCTAGAACAAGTGCCTTGATGGAACATGGAGATGGATCACCAATATGCTATTTGTTGTACAACTTCTTTACTTCATTTAATGAATGTTGTATCTTCTTCCTTAGCATCCCTTGAGTGTAGCTCTTTTGATTCCATTATTGAAAGTCTAATTTGTAGGCCAATGACATCTATGAGGCTACAAGACAAGTCCAAGAATGATCACCCGTCATCCAAGTGGGAAAGTAATTAGACCAACACGCAAGACAAATCTATGCCGATGAATCAATATGAGGCACGCATTCACCATCACGGAGTTTAGTAAGTTTTTAGCAAGGAAGTAAGGTTAGCTAGCCATGGTTTTCTTCACCTTAAAAGTCTTCATCAAGTTTTCATTCTTTAGTTTAGTCCAAAGCAAATCTTGATTTTGATTTCTTTTCATTTTCCATCATGAACATATCCACCAATTCTTCTATTTTCTTTTCCATGTTTCTTGAATTTGTGTAAATAACAAAGAGAAATCTTCGTTTTATATCTTCACTACCTATCGTAAAGCTTCCATCGCGAGCTCTCCCTGAGAATCGACTCGGTATAGCCCTATGCTATAACGGAGATAAGAAAGGGTATATTAATCATCTTTCATACATTTGTGGAGTGATCTAAGCACTTGAGGTTGTTTCTAAACCTTATCTCCTTAATTGAATACATATATTTGTGCTCATTTATACTCCATAATACGACACCTTTCCCGTCTAAACAAAAAATGGCGCCGTTGCCGGGGAGAGCAACGTTTTAGGTTTAAAGTGAAGAACTAAACGAATCTTCTTCTCTGTTGCAGGTTACAGGTTGAAGAAAACAGGAACTTTGCATTGCAGTGACATATAAGTGGACCTGGGCCTCTGCTCTTGAAAGCAGAGAGCAGGATCCCTCCAAATTGCCGCAAAATCCTGGCTTTTGCCGCAAATTTGCGGCAATAAGGAGTGCACTACTGATCATTTTTCAGCAGGGTCTCTGATTCTGCAAAATACTTCTGCTGCATTACTTAATTTCCTGTATTATTCACCCTATACCTGCTTAATAAAGTCAACAGTAAAAAATTGGTTGTAATCGTTAAAAGTTGATTAGACATTTGCATTTCTAGGCACGTGTCTTTTCAATTCATTTACTTTTACTGTTGAAGAGTGCTGGATGCAAGGTACGTAAGCATTGCATGTAGACTAGGAATCATCTCTTGCTTGATTTTCATGCTTTGAGTGTATCCTAGTTATATTTCTTGTACACTTGCACAATTCAATTTTAAGGGCATACCCGTAAATAAGATAAGGTGGGGATTTTATCACCCTTTCCTTAGCCCGCAAATTATTTTCCCAAGCACTCACTAACCCAAGCCTAATTTAATAAAAAGTAGACGTTGGCCCTAGGGACATCTCGGACTCATTTAGGAGATTATCCTAAGGGGAAAAAGTGTTGGAAATTGACTCTTGCAAAATCAGTGTCTAGGAAAGGGATTGAGGGCCGAAAGCCCGAAGGTTGGTGGTTACTTAATTAAGGAACGTCTCTGACGGAAAACCTCCCAACAACCTTGACCTTTCCTGGCTGATTAGCTTGTGGTCAACGTCTACACTAAACCTCCCGTGGACAGTCTAATCAGTTAGGAGTCGTCTAGGTCATAGGTCTACCCTAATTTAGGTTAAAATTTTTCTTTCTTGATTGTTTATTTGTTTGTTTCTTTTTGTTTGTATTGTGTGATATGGCTTACAATCACAATTCTTTCCATCCTAATAATAATCCATATTTCACACCAACTCCATTCTATTCGGATAATTCCAACCCGGCGTTTTACAATATGCATCAACCACATACACCGGGTTGGCCTTATCCGAATCAATATGACCCATACCCCCCATCTAATAACTATAATTTTCATAATGATTTCAACTCTTCACCGAGTCATTGGGGATTCACTTACCCCCAGCAAAATTTTCAAACACCTTGTCCACCATATCCACCCAGTCCACAACATTTACAAGATACATACTCAGTTCCACCAGTCCAGAATGAAACACCATCAATTTTAGAAATGAGTATGCGTGAGTCCAAACACAAATCCCAAAATCTGATGGACTCACAATTTCATTATTACTTCCAAGATAACACTTCATCTTTCCATCAAAACAATGAAGTTATCAATTATGAAAAGATGCTTGAAGCCATGACTCATGCTCAAAATGCTAGAAATCGTGACATAGATATGATGGTCGAATCTTTACGTTCTCACCGTTTGGCCAGATCTAGTGTCACTAGCCACTCTGTTAAAGAAGATGAGTCATGTAATTTTGGAAATCCAGATTCTATTTCAGCACAACCACCTGAACTTGTCCAAACTTCAGTTCCCATTGACATTTTGGCAAGTTTTCCATTTCCTGAAATTGAACTACACGAGGAATGTGATCTTGAACCCCAACTTAGTGATTCAATTCTTTTTCCTGATTCAATAATGACTCCGGTATCTTTACCTGACTTCAATCTTTTCCCGGAGTCGACATTGCATCCTGTCCCAATTCATAATGAAGTTGAATCACCCATCTTTGAGGATCATATTGAACTTGACCAATTATACACTTCTGAAGATACCATTGATAAATTGGCAAGTTCTCCATTTTTTATTGAACTCAATGAGAAATGTGACCTTGATTTTCTCAATCTCTTTACTTCTGAAACTGATTATACAATTCTGACGGACGAAATTGACCTTAGTTTTGAAGAATTGTATGGAGATGAGCTAGAATTCCTTAATATTGGAAGTAAAGAGATATTACCCATATTAGGTCACATTCCATTGTTGGACAATACATGTGGACTGGAGTTTCAATTTTTTGACTTGGACCCAATTCCTGAACTCATTTCGACTCCTGAACCTTTACCCGACTTAAGTCACCTTCCTGAGTCGGTATTAGTTCCTGTCCTCCCTGAGTCCAAGTCAACCGTTCTATCATTTCATACTCCATTCTGGGACAAGGTGGTTGACAAATTTGATTCTGAAATTAATTATGGAAAATGGAAATTAGATGGGGTCAAGTACTTAATAAAGATCCTTCATGGATTTATCTTTCTTGTGGGTTATATTCACGATATTTCTGGTGGGTTCCTCAAAACCAAAAGCAAAGTTGATTGGGCCATGTTTCGTGGACCAATCAGGCCGCCACCGGAACCACCACCTTAAGGTGATTTTTCCTTCCCTCTCTATTTTGTTTCATGCATACATATATCATGATGCATTGAGGACAATGCATGAAATAAGTGTGGGGGAGGGTTTACTAACATAGAGTTTTTAGATTTTCTTTCTTTTACACTTCTTTTAGAATTAGATTTTCTTTCTTTTACACTTCTTTTAGGAAATAAAAATTAAAAAAAAAAACTTTTTGAAATAAGAGACAAAGTTTTGATCTATTTTTAAGAAAATTAAGATGTATCTTAGAAATTAAGAAAGCCTTAATTATGACATCTTAAACCTAGTTGAAATAATAGATCTTGTTTGAAATTATAGGCTAAGTAAGTAAAATTGGGGAGATATTTTTATCTTGAATTTTTTGCCTTAGAAAGTATGCACTTCACACTTACACATTTTTGAGATGGAAACAAAGACCTAAAATGCCATATATAAAAAAATATAAATAAAAAGAAAAAAAATGTATATACATAAATAAAACATCACCTATTAAGCTGGATAAATGTGCCTCAAGAAGCATGATTATTCACGCCTAACGGTGGTAAAGGAAATAAATAATCCCCTTTAGTTTTGTGGCCTTTTTTACTCGAGACCTTAAACCCGAGGGATGTTTTCTCATCTGGTGCCCTAAGACCGTCTGGTTTGGGAGTCATCGGTTAAAGGCTCGTTACATGGGTGAACTAGAAAGCCTAAACTAAGGGAAGAAAAAAGAGAAAAAGAAAATAAATATATATAAATAAATGGCTTTATGGTTAGAGTTGAAATCCCAGAAATCTTCACTGTCACGGTGTGCATACTATCTAGGTTGTATGAAAGATAAAGTATTCAATCCAATTTGAATTCTTACCTTAATTGAAGACAAGATCTTGCATAGAGACTAAGTTTAAGAAAGAATGATTATAGGTGGACTTATGACCTTAGATCACTTATATTTTTGCAAAAATAGTTTGAAAACATGTCTCTCTTTCAAAATGCATTTTCAAAATACTAACATTTTGTCTTCTTTCTTTATGGATTTTGTGGGTATAATCCGCTGAAAACCCTCAGGAGACAACACTCCTCCTCTAGGGTAACCTAGAGGTTTAACGGCTTGTTGCACACGCTCAGTGCAATCGCGTCACCTGCGAAAGTGGTGTAATAAAACTGGTAGTATAGATTTTCTTTTCTTTGTTTTGCTCGGGACGAGCAAAAGAATAAGTGTGGGGGTGTGATTGTGATCCAATTTTGCATATTTTACCACATTATTTCCATACATTTTTACAAATAAAAATATGATTTTTACTCATCTTCTCTATATTTTTGCAGGTCCATACTTTAAAAGAGACAAAAGCCCAAAATCTCTTTAATTAGGAATAATTAAATAGATTAATTCAAAAAGCCCAAAAGAGCCCAAATTTGAATCCAGAATCCAGAGAGATCCGCGTGCCAACTCAAGATTCTAGAAGGCCACGTGGATAACAACCTCGTAACCAACCTGTACCAGAAATCTGTTGCCCAACAGATTCTGTTTTGCCGCAAAAAGGGTGTGGATCTGCGGCAGTTTTAAGTTGGTTGGATCCCAGATTTTGCGCCAACAATCAGGGTTCTGGATCCTTCTCCTGAGGCCTATAAATACTGCACTTGGACCTGCGAGAAAAAACAGAACAGAGAAGAGAGGAGAAATTAGGAGAAAGTCTTGTATTTTGTTTTAGTATTCTCTAGGTTTTAGTCTCCCTCTTCTTCCTCCCTAGAAATTCTGCAAAAGAGAGTTGTAAGAGAGAGAAAGCTTATATACACCAAGGAGTGACAACTTGTGAAGCAAGGATTGATCCATTCTCTTCTTCTCTACTTGAGCATTTTCTAGTAACTCTTGCTTTCTTTACTTCTAGTTTTACTTTACTTGCAATTTTATTCATGCTTTGCTTTTCTTTTGTAATGGCTAGTAGCTAATTCTTTCTTCTCATGGCTAGCTAACAACTTACCTTGCTAACTACTAACTCATGGGTGATTGCTATCTTTAATCTTGCAAAGTGTATGATCTTCTCTTCTCCGATGGGTTACTTTCATGCTTGGCAAGTATCTTGTTGTAATTCTCCATATGATTCATGTGTGCCTCATTTAGAGCCTTGTCTAGAACAAGTGCCTTGATGGAACATGGAGATGGATCACCAATATGCTATTTGTTGTACAACTTCTTTACTTCATTTAATGAATGTTGTATCTTCTTCCTTAGCATCCCTTGAGTGTAGCTCTTTGATTCCATTATTGAAAGTCTAATTTGTAGGCCAATGACATCTATGAGGCTACAAGACAAGTCCAAGAATGATCACCCGTCATCCAAGTGGAAAAGTAATTAGACCAACACGCAAGACAAATCTATGCCGATGAATCAACATGAGGCACGCATTCACCATCACGGAGTTTAGTAAGTTTTTAGCAAGGAAGTAAGGTTAGCTAGCAATGGTTTTCTTCACCTTAAAAGTCTTCATCAAGTTTTCATTCTTTAGTTTAGTCCAAAGCAAATCTTGATTTTGATTTCTTTTCATTTTTCATCATGAACATATCCACCAATTCTTCTATTTTCTTTTCCATGTTTCTTGCATTTGTGTAAATAACAAAGAGGAATCTTCGTTTTATATCTTCACTACCTATCGTAAAGCTTCCATCGCGAGCTCTCCCTGAGAATCGACTCGGTATATCCCTATGCTATAACGGAGATAAGAAAGGGTATATTAATCATCTTTCATACATTTGTGGAGTGATCTAAGCACTTGAGGTTGTTTCTAAACCTTATCTCCTTAATTGAATACATATATTTGTGCTCATTTATACTCCATAATACAACAACCTTTCTCGTCTAACCAATTAGGATTGGTATTTGGCCTTTAGATTAACCACCCTATTTATAGCTGCACTCTAGGGTAAGTTAGGGTAGTTAATAGGTGCCTTTTGAATGTTCAAACGTTGAAGAACGTTGCAAAAATACCAGAATATAGAAACTGTCCAACAGTCAGAAACTGCCTATAGTCGACTTGCCTTTTGAGTTAGTCGACTATACTAGGCAAATTTTCATAGATTAGTCGACTAGGTTTGGGTATTAGTCGACTAGGTCAAGATAAGTTCGAGTGACAGGTTTCTGGATAACTGAATCAAGTCGACTGCAACTCCTTTATAAGTCGACTGGATCATGGATTAGTCGACTAGGGGAATAGGTTTAGTCGACTACAATTGCTATTAGTCGACTAGGTTGTCTGTCAAGTCGACTAATGGACAAACAGAGAGTTGGGTCTAAATTGAGACACAGGATTAGTCGACTAGGAGTTGGTCAAGTCGACTACACAAGTGATTAATCGACTATAAGAAACTATAAGTCGACTATAGGTCTATGATATGTGTGTGTGCATCAAGGCTTTTGACATGCTATTTCATATTTACAAAACACATCATATCAACTCTCTTTGGGAAGTCTTGATCATGAAGAACTCTTGATTCGTCGTGTGATAGAGCTCCAAATGAAATGCTTCACAAATGTCTTCATCGAAACATGTTCCAACATATCCTTGATAAGGGTCCTTCTCACGATCAAGTTAACATTACATCTCTGATTAAGATCTTCGAATCAAGATCTCGCAGAAGTCGTGTCTATTTCTTTAATCCCCAACTCACCTACAGAGTGAAAACCAAGGGGAAGCATCGCGTTACCCAAAGTAACAAGATAATCTAACGCCTATAACGGCTAAGGATAGAGGAAAAAGTTGGCCTTTAAGCCCAGCATAAGTCCTCGATAACTCATCATGCTGAGGGGAATAGCATGGCTAGCCCGACTCAAACGGTTGTTGGTAAAGGCATATCAAATTCGTTGACAGCTGAGGGTTTGCTAAAAATCCTAAGGAACCCATTCTCATTTGATTCCCTCTCAAAAATTACTTACCAATTCCTGTCCATGGAATGGTGAGACCACATAGAAAGGTATTGATTAGTCTACAATTCTGCATTATTATATCGCATTTTCCCACCGATTTATGAATAAAATGTCGGTCTAAACCGTGTTTTGGTCTCTCTTGCAGGTAAATCAAGAGTTTAAGGGTAAAGGAGTAATAAGAGCTTAATTAACCCATTTTTGGGTAATTAAATCCGCATTACTTGGAGGCCAAGTAAGGGAACTTCTAGAAGATGCATTGAATCTAGACTTTTGGGCATGTTAGATGAAAATTCGGACGAATATACCCGAAACCGAATATACCAAGAAGGTCCCCGAAGCGCCGCGCATCCCCACACCAAAACCAGGGACCTAAGTCCCTGGTTTTGTGGGAAACGCGGCAAATGCCGAGATTCCGCGGCAATTTGGTGGGGTCACGCGTCGATTTTTGACGCGTGGCCCTGTCACGTCTTCTAGAAGCTATATTTGCCTATATAAACCCCTGTAGAGGTCCAAAACGAGGCAGTTTTTGATTTTAGGCTAGGGTTTCTATGTTTTAGTGGAGGATAGTGTAGGTGTTCTTCATTTCTTATATTTTTGTATTTGTTTTTTTGTTTTTAGATCTTGTAGTAGGGCTGAGAGATTCAGAGAGAGATAGAGAGGGATTGATATAATAGATGGTGATAATCTATATAAAGGTGCCTCATTTCTTCTCTATTGTAATCTTCTTCTTTTTCTACATGATGCTTGGCTAATTTCTTCTTCTCATGGCAATCTAATTACTAACCACTAACCATCTAACCACTAACTTGATAATCCACATGAATCTAATAGCCTCTACAAGGCCTTGCTCTTGCAAGAGCCATTGATGGCTCATGATGATGGATTCTAACATTCTAACATTTCTAACATCTAACCCACTAACTTGCTAACTTGCAATGTCTTCTTTATTTCATGCTCACCTCTAACCGATTTTGATGATTTAATAGTAGCTTGCAACTTGTTTGTGATATGATGTGTTATTTGAATGAAGAAGAACAATCTTATGGGTCATGCTTTGTATCGTCTCTTGAAGCCAAGGATTAGTGATAGCCAAGGATCCATGTGAGGCAACTATCACTAAGAGGTTAGCATGGTTAGTGGAGCAATTGGTAGTTAGTAGCCATGAGTTTTCTTTTATCTTGTTTTAAAAGTCAATTTCAAAACTCTTATTTTATCTTTTCATTGTTGTTTTCACCGCTTTCTTAGTTCATCTTTGTTTCATCTTCTTTACCATAAGCCTCATCTTCTTTTCTATTTGTTTTCCAAACCGCTTATCTTTTATTTTTACATCACTTTCATTGCTCTCCTCACCTATCACATTTTGAATTTCTTTTCTTTTCTTTTCTTTTTCTAATTCTTTTAACAAAGAAGAATTGTTAACAACCGACGTGAATAAAGACTGTTAATGCTTCTATCGCCTCCCGTCCCTGTAGATTCGACCCGTTGAGCCAATGCTATAACAGAAGTATCGAGGGAACATTAGCACACATACGAGCTTTTCATTGATTCCATAAATTACACGTTTTAGAGTGCTAGTTCCGCCCCGATCAAATTTTTGGCGCCGTTGCCGAGGAACGGGAATGGTTTTGATTTCACGTTTTTGTTAACATTTTCTTCTTTGTTTTGGTGTGTAGGTCAAAGTTTACAGGAACTTAATATTGTAGAACCCCAATTAGCATTGTAGCTCCCTACTCTTGAAAGCAGGGACCCAGCTTCTAAAGAAACACCGCACCACTGCGACTTTTGCCGCGGAAACGCGGCCATGTTGTGATAATTGTATATCTTGTTGTGCTGGGATGTGTTCATTGTAATAGCTAGTCGATCTGTACTATTACTTTCCTGCTTTGATTGCCTAAACACCACAATAAACTAAAGAACTAAAATACGGTATTTTGGACGCCTTTAAAACAGACATTTGCATTTAGGCACGTGTCAGTTCAATTCCAATATACTGTATTTTGTTCTGTTGTTGTGATCTGGATTGAGTGTACATATGGCATTGCATATAACATAGGACAAACACGTGGGTGATTTATCGCTTTGTGTTATATTCTTATCTATATTGCACACTTGCACGAATTAAACTTAAGGGCATAACCCAATACAAGATAAGGTGGGGATTTCATCACCCTTTCTAAGCCCAAAAATCACCTACCCACTCACACAACCCAAGCCCTAATAAAAATTGATAGACGTTGGCCCCTAGGGACATCTCAGACTCATTAAGAGATTGACCGAGGGTGAAACTTGTTTTGAATCTTACTCTTGTGAAATCGGTGTCTAAGGTTGGGGATTAAGAGGTTACGCCTCGAAGATACCATGGTTTGGCGTAATTAAGGCCCGTTGCTTACGCACGGATACCTCCCACTTTTTTTTTGCCCCCACCTGGCTGATTAGCTTGTAGTCGGTTTCAAGTAACAACCTCCCCCGGGTAATCGACCAGTTAGGAGTTGTCTAGGTCAACCTTAATATAGGCTTGGTTTTAATTTTTTCTTTTTTTTTTTGTTTGTTGTTTGCTTGTTCTTTTTTGTTTGTGATTGTTTGTGAAATGGAATTCAACAATAACAATTCTTTTAATCTGATTATGAATCCATATGTCACACCGACCCCATTTGTTTCGGATAATTCCAACCTGACTTTTTACAATAAGAACCAACCAAATACATCGGGTTGGCCTTATTCGAATTAATACAACCCATACCCTCATTCTTATAACTATAATTTTTAAAATAATTTCAACTCTTCACATAGTCAATGGAGATTCACCTCCCCCGAGTCTAATTTTTCACCACCTTGTCCACAATTTCCACAATTTACACAATATTCATTCTCCGATTTCGCTTTGGATCTCCCATTGAAGAAAATTTTGAGTTAGAAAAGAGTATAGAAGCCAATCTACAAGAGGCCGAGCGACAACGTCAGGAAATGTTGGCCTCTCCAATTTCACAATATTTTCAAGAGTCTTACTCAGTTCCACCTTCTCATAATGAACAACCATCTGCCCTGGAAACGAGTAAGGAACTCTTGTGTGAGTCTAAGCTTCAATCTTAAAATATTTTGGACTCACATTCTTCACAAAATTTTCAAAACCAAGATTCTTATATTCCCATTCTAGAGCATCCACTTGCAGAAAAATCAAGTCTAGAAAAGAGTATAGAAATCTTGCAGGAGTCTGCGTTACAATTTCAAAAATCTTTTTCTCAGTCTATTGATAGGTTGGAAACACAATTAAGTAAATTGGTCAACATTTATAAGAATGAAGAAACTCTCTCTTCTCCACCTTTGACCAATTCAAATATCTTTAACTCTATCAATTTGACCCATGACTCTTGTTGTTTTGGAAACCAAGATTCCTACACTCCTTTTCTAGAACAACCACTTGAAGATATACCACATCAAGAAAAGAATATAGAAGTCTTGCAAGAGTCCGCACTACAATTTCAAAAATCATCTGCCGAGTCTATCAATAGGTTGGAAACATAATTGAGTCAATTGGTTAGCATTTATAAGAATGAGGAAACTCTATCTTATCAATCTGTGACCAATTCAGTTATCCCTAACTTTATTAATCTGACCCAGGACTCTTGTCATTTTGGACATCAAGTTTCAATTTTAGCACACCCATCTGAACTTGTCCAAACTTCAAATCCCATTGACATTTTGGCAAGTTATCCTTTTCCTGGGATTGAACTTGAGCATGAATATAATCCTGAACTTCAACTTGGTAATTCAATTTCACTTCCTAATTCAATATTGACTGAGGTGTTTTTACCTGAATTCAGGCCTTTTCCCGAGTCAGTATTGGATCCAGTGCCAATCCATTGTAAAATTGAATCACCAATCTTTTATGACATCATATTGAACTTGACCAATTTCATACTTTTGAAAGTCCCATTGATAAATTGACAAGTTCTCATTTTTATGGAATTGAACTCAATGAGAAATTTGACTTCGATCCTCAAATTTGTGATCCAATTCAAATTCCTGAATCAATATTGACTCTTGTTATGTTACCCAATTTGAGCAACATTTTAGAGTCAGTTTTGATTCCCATACCTATTATTCTTGAACTTGAATCACCAATCTGAGATAGTCACATTCCATCATAGGGAAATGAATGTGGACTTGAGTTTCATCTTCTTGATTTGACTCACTTCCTGAACCAATCTCGACTCCCGAACCTTTGCTTAACTTAAGTCTTTTTCCTAAGTCGGTATAAGTTCCTGTACTTCCTGAGTCCAAATCAATCATTCCATTCTGGGACAAGGGTCTTGAGGAATTTGACTCTGAAATTATTTTGAAATTTTGAAAATTAGATAGGGTTAAATTCTTAACAAAAATCATAAATATATACATCATTCTAGTGGGTTGTATTATAGAGGTCTCTGATGGGTTCCTCCGGACTCCACGTACATTAGATTGGGCCGCATTTTGTGGACCAATCAGACCATCACCGGAACCACCACCTTGACGTGATTTTTCCTTCCCTCTCTATTTGTTTCATGCATACATACATCACAATGTATTGAGGACAATGCATGAGATAAGTGTGGGGAAGGGTTTACTAACATAGAGTTTTTTAGATTTTCTTTCTTTTTCAATTTTTTAGGATACTTTTAGAAATCTTCCCTTTTGTATAGGATTTTTTTTTCTTTAAAAATTTTTTGAAATAAAAGACAAAGTTTTGATCTATTTTTAAGAAAATTAAGATGATCTTAGAAACTAAGGAAACCTCAATTATGACATCTTAAACCTAGTTGAAATAATGGATCTTGTTTAAAATTATAGGTTAAGTATAAAAGATTGGGGAGATAATTTTATCTTGAATTTTTTTCCTTAGATAGTATGCACTTCACACTTACATAATTTTTGGGATGGAAACAAAGACTTAAATGTCATAAAGAAAAATAAATAAAAAGAAATTATATATATATATGAATAAAACATCACTTATTAAGCTGGATAATTATGCCTCAAGAAGCATGATTATTCACGCCTAACGGTGGTCTAAAGAAACAAATAAATCCCCCTTAGTTTTGTGGCCTTGTTTACTCGAGTCCTTAAACCCGAGGGATATTTTCTCATCTGGTGCCCTAGGACCTTCTGGTTTGGGAGTCATCGGTTAAAGGCTCGCTACATGGGTGAACTAGAAAGCCTAAGAAAACTAAGGGAAGAAGGAAAAAAATAAAAAAGAAAAAAATAAATGGCTTGATGGTTAGAGTTGAAATCCCAGAAATCTTCACTATCACAAAGTGCATATTATCTAGGTTTTATGAAGGATAAAATATTCAATCCAATTTTGAATTCTTACCTTAATTGAAGACAAGATCTTGCATAGAGACTAAGTTTAAGAAAGAATAATTTTTGGTGGACTTATGACCTTATATTGCTTATATTTTTGCAAAAATATTTCGTAACTTGTCTCTCCTTCAAAATGTGTTTTCAAAATACTAACATTTGTCTTCTTTCTTTATGGATTTTGTGGGTGTAATCCGCTGAAAACCCTCAGGAGACAAAACTCCTCCTCTAGGGGTAACCTAGAGGTTTAACGGCTTGTTGCACATGTTTAGTGCAATCGCGTCACCTGCGAAAGTGGTGTAATAAAATTTGTAGTATAGTTTTTCTTTTCTTGTTTTGCTCGGGACGAGCAAAAGATAAGTGTGGGGGTGTGATTAGTCTATAATTCTACATTATTATATCGCATTTTCCCACCGATTTATGAATAAAATATCGGTCTAAACCGTGTTTGGTCTCTCTTGCAGGTAAATCAAGAGTTCAAGGGTAAAGGAGTAATAAGAGCTTAATTAAACCTATTTTTGGGTAATTAAATCCGCATTACTTGGAGGCCAAGTAAGGGAACTTCTAGAAGATGCATTGAATCTAGACTTTTGCGCATGCTAGACGAAATTCGGACGAATATACTCGAAACCGAATATACCAAGAAGGTCCCCGAAGCGCCGCGCATCCCCGCACCAAAACCAGGGACCTAAGTCCCTGGTTTGCCGCGAACACGCGGCAAATGCTGAGATTCTGCGGCAATTTGGTGGGGTCACGTGTCGATTTTCGACTCGTGGCCCCGTCTCGTCTTCTAGAAGCTATATTTGCCTATATAAACCCCTGTAGAGGTCCAAAACGAGGTAGTTTTTGATTTTAGGCTAGGGTTTCTATGTTTTAGTTGAGGATAGTGTAGGTGTTCTTCATTTCTTATATTTTTGTATTTGTTTTTTTGTTTTTAGATCTTGTAGTAGGGCTGAGAGATTCAGAGAGAGATAGAGAGGGATTGATGTAATAGATGGTGACAATCTATGTAAAGGTGCCTTCTTTCTTCTCTTTTGTAATCTTCTCCATCTTCTACATGATGCTTGGCTAATTTCTTCTTCTCATAGTAATCTAACTACTAACCATCTAACCACTTACTTGATAATCCACATGAATCTAATAGTCTCTATAAGGCCTTGCTCTTGCAAGAGCCATTGATGGCTCATGATGATGGATTCTAACATTCTAACATTTCTAACATCTAACCCACTAACTTGCTAACTTGCAATGTCTTCTTTATTTCATGCTCACCTCTA
Organism: Agave tequilana; assembly: GCA_038442645.1. Classification (NCBI taxonomy): domain Eukaryota; kingdom Viridiplantae; phylum Streptophyta; class Magnoliopsida; order Asparagales; family Asparagaceae; genus Agave; species Agave tequilana. The sequence continues at coordinate 121,619 of JAVJIF010008761.1, forward strand.
ACCGTTTTGATGATTTAATAGTAGCTTGCAATTTGTTTGTGGTATGATGTGTTGTTTAAATGAAGAAGAACAATCTTATGGGCCATGCTTTGTATCGTCTCTTAAAGCCAAGGATTAGTGATGGCCAAGGATCCATGTGAGGCAACTATTACTAAGAAGTTAGCATGGTTAGTGGAGCAATTGGTAGTTAGTAGCCATGAGTTTTCTTTTATCTTGTTTTAAAAGTCAATTTCAAAACTCTTATTTTATCTTTTCATTGTTGTTTTCACCGCTTTCTTAGTTCATCTTTATTTCATCTTCTTTACCACAAGCCTCATCTTTTTTTCTATTTGTTTTCCAAACCGCTTCTCTTTTATTTTTACATCGCTTTCATCGCTCTCCTCACCTATCACATTTTGGATTTCTTTTCTTTTCTTTTCTTTTTCTAATTCTTTTAACAAAGAAGAATTGTTAACAACCGACGTAAATAAAGACTGTTAATGCTTCTATCGCCTCCCGTCCCTATGGATTCGACCCGTTGAGCCAATGCTATAACGGAAGTATCGAGGGAACATTAGCACACATACGAGCTTTTCATTGATTCCATAAACTACACGTTTTAGAGTGCTAGTTCCGCCCTGATCAGGTATTCATATCCCTTTCAAAATGACGAGTCTAATCTATTACGTTAACATTAAACCTCTGATAGCTAGTCTACTCCCGGCGAATAAAACTAACATCCCTGCGAATTTGGTCAACTTCTCTGGTGAATAAACTCTGCTTGTCATTTTCTTCAATAGAATGACAGGTCTAGTCAAATTACTATTATGTTCAAACACCTCTAACAGTAAATGAATCCTTATCAAGTTAACATCGCACCTCTGACAAGTTGCTTTACAAATCCCCACTGAGCTCTCTGATATATAGTCTTTCATGAGATTTATATTTCTCAGCTCCCCAGCAAATCTCTAGTAGACTCTCTTCAAAGTCTATTAGTTCCCACTCAGTCCCTGATGGACTTTCTAGGTTGTCACGTTAACAATACACCTCTGACAATTTTTTTCAAAAATATCCAAAGGAGATATCAATTTCCCACGGAATTTATAATCAAATCCTTTTTCTCTCCCCATGGGATTATTCCTTTTACTATTATGTCCAGCTTGTCACCTTTGAACGGTAAAAATTCTGAGCTTGGTGGCTTCTCAATCGGTTATGTCTAGTTTATCACCTTTGAACCGACAGATAACCAAGTCTCATCTTTCAGTCATCATGTCCAGTTTATCACCTCTGAATGACAAAATTTTGAGCTCGGTGGCTTCTCAATTAGTTATATCCAGTTTATCATCTCTGAACCGATAGATAACCAAGTCTCATCTTTCAGTCGAGTAGGGACTATTCCTTGTCATCATATCCAGTTTATCACCTCTGAATGACAAAATTCCGAGCTTGGTGGCTTCTCAATCGGTTATGTTTAGTTTATCACCTCTGAACCGACAGATAACCAAGTCTCATCTTTCAGTCCAGTAGGGACTATTCCTTGGCCGTTATGTCTAGTTCGCCACCTCTGAACGGTAGGGCTTTGAGTCTAGTAATTCTCAATCGGTTATGTCCATATTACCTCTGAACTAACGGATACCTAGATCTCCCTTTTTATGGTACTTCAACTGTCATGTCCAGTTCGCCACCTCTAAACAGATAAGTCCATAACTTTGTTCTCCTTCCCTCTATTAAGTCAGGAGTTCTAGCTGCCAAGTTAATGCGACTACCTCTGGCAGCGGATTCGGAGTTTAGTGTGTCTTAGTCTATCATGTCCAACGGGTCCCTAAAATCGGATTCACCTTCATTTTGTCATCATGTCCAGATTATCACCTCTGAATGACAAAATTTCGAGCTTGGTGGCTTCTCAATCGGTTATGTCCAGTTTATCACCTCTGAACCGACAGATAGCCAAGTCTCCCTTTTTGCTCCTTGTCATCATGTCCAGTTTATCACCTCTGAATGACAAAATTTCGAGCTTGGTGGCTTATCAATTGGTTATGTCCAGTTATCACCTCCGAACCGACAGATAGCCAAGTCTCCCTTTTTGCTCCTTGTCATCATGTCCAGTTTATCACCTCTGAATGACAAAATTTCGAGCTTGGTGGCTTATCAATTGGTTATGTCCAGTTATCACCTCTGAACTGACAGATAGCCAAGTCTCCCTTTTTGCTCCTTGTCATCATGTCCAGTTTATCACCTCTGAATGACAAAATTTCAAGCTTGGTGGCTTCTCAATCGGTTATGTCCAGTTTATCACCTCTGAACCGACAGATAGCCAAGTCGCTTTTTTGTTTACTGTTATGTCCAGTTCGTTACCTCTGAACAGTAGACACTCCCAGTTTGGTAATTTATAATCGGTTATGTCCGGTTTGTCACCTCTGAACCGATGAATATCCAATCTCATCTTTCTCTGTCGTTATGTCCAGTTCGTCACCTCTGAACGACAAGGCTTCGTATCTGGTGATTCCTAATCATCATGCCCAGGTCATCCGACGATCTTTAATCTGTTACGTTAATATTTACCTCTGAACAGTAAAGATCGTCAAGCTCTTTTCTTCCATCCTCATCTCCATATGATTTGAGTTGAACCATTTCTCAAATTTGTAACTAATTCTATCAGTTTATCACCTCTGATTAGATTAGTTATACCATTGTAGTACAACTTGAAAGTAAGAATTGCAAATTCAGAAGATAAAGAAAGTTGGAAATACAACAGAAGGAGTCAAATAAAATTACTTTTTATTGATTCCAAAAGAGGGATACATGGATTATAAGCTACGAGGGTGCTTCGTAGGACTTGATCCATTCTTCAAGGAAGGCCAATCAATTCATCCTCTCCTCAGCAGCTCTGATGAATGCCTGTGACCTCAACTCGGCCTCATTAAAGCTCGCTGTTTGGGACAGGCGTGCCTCAATTTCAGCTAAAGAAGTCCTCTGTGCTAGCTCCTATTGCAGGACTTCGTCATTTTGAGCCTTAAGCTGCTCTAGCTGAGCAATCTCCTCAAGACGCACTGGTTCAGCCTTGGACAAAAGTGAAAAACACCTAGAGGGGGGCTGAATAGGTGTTAATGTTAATCTAATGATCTTTTTAAACAAGTATGAAAGTATAATTCAATCGGTCACTCAAAACAAGAAATTGAAGCCGAATTCCCCTGAAGGGCTCTAGAACTTCTCCTCTTTGATTCCTCTAGATTATGAGTTGAGGCGCGTAATTGCTTTCTTGTTGAGATGAGTAAAGACCAGAAATATAAATGAATGAAATGGGAGCAATAAAGAAGTGCAAGCAAGAAATATCACAAGATAAAATTGTAAAGCAATAAATACAATAAGAAACCAATCGCAAACACAAGGAATTTGTTACGAGGTTCGAGCCACCGCTCTACGTCCCCGCCTTCACCACCGTGAAGGATTTCCACTATATCCACCGAGGAAATTACAAGAGGTCTGCACAAGACCGGAGTACCGAACTCCCACGATTCCAACCTCTACACAAGAGGGATTTCAACACAAAGAACTACAAGTAACAAAGTGATCAACAAGGACCACACACTTCTCTCTTACAACTCCTTATAGAATGGGAATGATTTTTGGCTCAAGAAGTGTAGTGAGAAAAATTCAGTTGCAAAGAAAGTAAAAGAGCTTGAAATCCACAGAAAAATAGTAACCAAGAATGCACTTAGAAAATTGAGAGCTTTGAAAACTTTTCTTTCTTTTGAAACTTGAAAACAAAGGGAATTTTTCTTGATTTTCACAAGTGACCAATGCCATCTATTTATAGGGATTAGAAAAGATCTAATCATCATTATAACTAGTTTAATAGGACAGGAAGTAGCCCCCAAAAATTCATAGATAGCTGACCAAAACATCACAATCAAATCCAAGAAACAAAACTCAGAAAACTAGCCGTTGGGGCTGTTGTCGGTCGACCGGCCCGGTCGACCGGCAGTCAAACTTGGCAACTAGCCGTTGGGCTCGGTCGACCGGTCGGACGACCGGAGGCTAAACAAAAAATAATGCTTTGAACTATCGGTCGACCGGCCCGATCGACTGACAAAACCCGAGAGTAAGGGTCTTTCAGTTGGTCGACCGGTCCGATCGACCGGCAGACGTGCACAAACATGCACGCCAAAGACACAAGGCCCGGTCGACCGGTGCGGTCGACCGATCAGGCTTGAAATGGATCCGGTCGACCGCCCGGTTGACCGTTGGGCCTGAAACAGGATTTTTATAGGAAAAATTTTGAACTTTGAAAAAATTTTAAAATAATTTTGTAAGGCTACATGATTAAGTAGCATGCTATAAGGGTTGGTATACATGATATAAATAAGATGTAAAAATATAAAATATTTTGAGTCATGTATATCAAACAAGACATGCACCTAAATCAATTTACCAAAACAAAAACCGTATTTTGAAAAATGAAAGTGTGTGTTTTCTTGAGCCAACTTATCATAACCTCATTCTTTAACAAACTAATTCTTACAAAGGTTCTAGGTGACTACAAGGTCTTCAAATTAGGGCTTCTCCATGAAATGTTGTATAGCTTGAATCCTTGAACCCGAATTGAGTCATCTTGAGTCAAAAGTACCTTCCTTTAGGGAAGAACTCACAACTTGAATCCTTAGAACCTGAAACACACTTAAACACTAGAAATGATTAGTACAAATAACTATATATGTTTTATAATCATCAAAACTCAAAAACTGGGTGATTGTATCCTTGGGCCAACAAAAGAAGATTGGCTTTCTTGATCATTTCCTTGGCCTTTTCAATTTTATTCTCGGCATCGAGAAGAGCACTATTAGAAGCATCTATGGTATCTCTAATTTCTACTCTCCTTGTCTTCAAGGATTTTAAATCTGAAGAAATTGCCTTAGCTGCTTCCTCAGCGGCAAGATGAGCCTCACGCATTTGAGCAGCGAGGTGTTCAAGCTGTTCATTGACTGAGAAGTCCAAGTCTGAATGGCTGAGGCGGCGCCATTCGTCTACATCCCTCTCAAGCCTCTCTACCAGAAGCTCTAATGTGGCAGCTTGGTCGTCCCCTCCAAAGTCTCGAATGCTATCAATACTTCGAGAGAGGACCACCTTCAAAGCAGAGAATGAGGTAGTCGAGCCCTTCAAGACCAAAACAACAGATAACTTCAAGCCCTTATAAAAGCTGTCGACTAGCTCAGCCACAAATTCATTCTCGGCTTCAACTACTCCCAGTGAATGAGTGACCCCTGAAGGCAAAGCTTCCACCGGTTTCAATGACATAACTGTAGAAGGGACGACAGAAGCGCTGGCTAGAGCAATATGAGGAGTCGCCGATGATCTCGGAGGAGTTTTCATAGAAATCAGTACACTAGCCACAATGGAAGTAGGGCTGGTGACTATTTCAAGAAGGGCTGGCTCGACAACCAGTGTTGGAGAAGTAGTACTGGCAATCACCTTCAGCTCCGCAGTTGGCAGGATAGGCAGCGTTGGCAAAATCACTGGCATCTCGCTTGTCGATGTAGTTGGAAGTGAGATTGGTTCCGTTACCATTGTCCCCTCAGCCTCTTTTCTGCTGACCGGTTCGGGCCGATAAGAGGGCAGGTCATGATACAAAGCATCCAACTTAGCAGCGTCCGCTGAGGTCGAAGTACTTACTTCAGCCATGATTCCCTTAGGAAGATTGGCTAGCTCTCTTGAGTCGATGCACTCAAAGGCGGAACACCTGTAGCAAGACTTAGTTTGAGCAAGGCATAATGAATATCAAGAGAAAATTACTCTCAAAAGATCAAAGTATTATCGAAAGATGATATCGCCTCAATTGCCTTGGCCACAGTTTCTCTCCAAACTTCCTCGACTTCAGCATCAGTCCCCTCAGGCTCCATAGGAAAATCTTTGACAGAGTCAAGACGGACGGCCGACCCACCTTCACTCGCCAAACCTTCTGTGGTCCATCCTATAGAGCTGGAGGCCATGTGACTTCCTCTGGAGGTCCCAACCCTGAAGGACCGACGTCAGCCGCGTCACCTCCGGAGTCTTCTGAGACGACGAAGTAGCTAGCTTCGTTACCTTACTTATAAGTGAACAAGGATCATAAGAATCCCCCTGTTCTCTTACAGCCTCGGCAATCTGTTCTCTTGCAGCTTCAGTTCCTGAATCATAAGATAAATGAATAAGTTGCATGAAATATATATAAGTATATATCGCAAGAATGGAACTGATCTTACTCAGTTCAGGAACAGCTTTATTAGTAGCCTGCTTCTGAGCCGATAACCTAATGACTAACGGAGCGGGAGGAGGAGGCACCACGGCTGATTCACCCTCTGCAATAACGGCGGGAGTGTAGCGACAGGGCTTCTTCACTACCCTCTTCCTGCGAGATCCGCCTTGCGGCTTTCGTTTGAAGTGGACGTCGGGATCTTCTTCCTCCATCTCCTCTACTTCCACATCCTCCATGGGGGCTGTGCCTACCCCCACCGAGAGCCTCTGGTGGAACCCCAGCACCCGCGTCTCCCTCAAAGCGGGGACTTTTCGCGGCGGAAGCCTCACTATCAGCAGTGGCGACGAACTCCCCGAGGCCTGGCACATGGACCCTCCTGCCCTTGCCTCTCTCGGTGACTTTCCGCTTAAGCCACTGATAGATCAATTTCACACCAAATGAGTTAATAGAAACTCTGATTGGTATGGAGTTCGAAGCTCGGTACCACTGACAGAACCCCAGAGTTGTCTGAAGATTCAGAGTCCTCAGCAGCATGCACAGCCGCGCCTCAGTACAGCCAGCAATAAAGAACCGCCAGGCACGAGCACCATCAATGAGGCTCCCTATGAAGGCTAAGCTGATGTTCGGGTTACCTACATATAGTTGGCCATACCCGAACTGACGAGAAAACCGACTTGGGACATAGGATTCCAAGTAGCAGGTATCCCCGCTCTTGTATACCAGGTGGGATGGTCGGATGCTAACTAGCCATTCGAAGACCCCCCGGCTCAGCAACGTCTGCCCATCTCCTACATCCATAAATTCTTCGCCATAACCTGCATCGCGAATGTAGGGAAAGCACCGAAAAAGACTGTAGACGACGTGTCGGCACAGCAGTTTGCGAACCGCGGCTACATAAATCCGTGACCACGAACATCCCTCAAACCGACGAAGAAGCGCCATTGGGACACCTTCTGGAGGCTCCTCACCAGCTTGGATAATAGAAGGGCAATGAAGGGCGAACCATGCCATCAAATAGGTATGTGGCAAACCGATCCTGGGATTTGGTCCGTCACAAGGCAGGATAGTACCTTTCCCCTCTTCGTCGTTGGTGGCCTACAGAAAGCCTTCGTCAATGCATGAAGGCCTCGCTGAATACAGCACACCATTGCTGGGAGAAGTCCAAGGGAACGACCGTGGACTAGACGAACAGCCGGTAATAAGACCGTCGGAAGAATGACGTCGCCAGAAGAAGATGGCACCACACATCTCTGAAAAGTCACCTAGAGGGGGGTGAATAGGTGATTATGCTAATCTAATGAACTCAATGCGGAATTTAAAAACTTAATGCAATACACTCAGTGCAATCAACAAATGATGCACACACAACCAATCCAAGCAATTATGAATGCACAATATGAATAGTTGCAAGGCACAAAGTAAAGAGAGAGATAGAGAGAGAGTCAATGGATCAAGCGCAAACAACAAGATATGTTACGAGGTTCGAGCACCCAGCTCTACATCCCCGCCTTCGACACACGAAGGATTTCTAATCCACTAGCTAGTCCACAAAGAACTCTCACAAGGAGTACCCAACTCCTCTCTTTACAACTACAACCTCCTCCTTGAGGCAAGCTCCAATCCAACAAAACAATCACCTCACAACTTGAGGGATTAGTACAAAGCAAACACAAGGATCACCTCACAACTTGAGGGATACAACCCAAGGCACAAAGCAAAGATTGGGTTTTTAACTTGGTGGTCTAAACAACAACCACAAACAATCTCTTTCTCCCACACAAAGATCTATAGAATAAGAAAGTAGATGTTGCTCAAGTGTGGAGAAAACCAATGGAATGGAAATCAAAAACACAAAGAAAAATCCTTGGGAAAAACTGAAACCAAGATATAGAAGATGAATCAAACTCTTTTTCCCAAAACCCTTTTCTTTGATATTCCAACCCTAGTAAATACACCAAATAGATTGTTCAATATGAGTTCAAAAACTTCTTTTGATTGCTGTGAAAACACCAGAGAGTAAGAAAAAATTCGCACAAAAATTCTTGGAGAAAAACTCTCACAAATGGGGTATTTATAGACCCCAGAAAAATATAGCCGTTGGCAGCTGAAAATGCCAGAAATACACTGCCGGTCGACCGGCCGGTCGACCGTCCAACGGTCAAATTCTGCCCGTTGGTAGCTACCGGTCGACCGCCCCGGTCGACCCAAACAAACAGAGAGCTCTGCTCTCAGACTCGATCGACCCGGACGGTCGACCGTCCAGTGTCTGCCAAACGTGCACAGATCTGTGCACGTCGGTCACCGACCCGGTCGACCGACTTCAGCCAAGTCGACTTGGTCTAGTCGACTGGTGAAGCCCGGAACAGAAAACTGGGTCAGAAAAACAGTTTAAAAATATTTTGAAAATCTTTTAACACTTCTAAAAATCACCAAAATAGTTTTATCATTTTGCATTGATATATAACATGTGGTAAAAAGTTTAGCTCAAATATCAATCAATATGAACTATTTTTGTGTCTTATCATTTTTACCAAAACCAAAAACTGTATTTTCTAAAACTTGGATTTTGAATAGAAAATACGTTTTGTCCAAAACTCTTCCAAATACAAAACATGATATTAAACAACATTTAGGCATGATGCATATGGATAGAAATCCAATATACATGAAACAATATATATCCATGTTTTTGACATTAATTCCAAAATATGTTTTGTTAAAATACCAAAACATAAAACACATGAATAAGTAAGTCAAAACTAAGTTTGTCTAGGAATTAAAACATGCATGTATATAGAACAAATCATATATACATTAAACCATGTAAACTTGTTTGATCTATCTATTCATGAAAACCAAGATCGGTTAAACCTAAAACCGAAGAACCGAAAACCAATGTTCAAAACATGAAACGTGTGTGTTGTGAACTTGAGCATTATCATACTATTCTAATCTTTACAATTTGGATCTAAACACAAAACTAAAGTGTGGTACCGAAGTCTTCTTGTAGAGCGCAATCTCTAAGCCGACTCGATCCAAAACTCCTTGATCCACCGAGCAATTGCTATATATGATTTTTGACGCTCGGGCTCTTGAATCAACATGTGAAAGCTTCCAAATCATCTTGTTGAAGCTAATCACCTACTAATAACTTGATTAATGATCTGAAACTAAAATCACAAGATTATTAGTACATATAACTACATGAGTTAATCATCATCAAAACTAGAGTGGAAGGCCTCTGGGCCAACAATCTCCCCCTTTTTGATGATGACAAAACTCATGGAGTTATATATGCATGGATTAAAGTTAAGCTTCAAAGAAGCTCCCCCTTAACTCATGCATAAACAAATAAACATAATGAATATGCAATGAAGGCTCTTAAACATGAATCATGAAACATGCATATCTATGCATAAACAATAAAGGGGTCTAGATACCAATGAAATGTTCAAAAACAAAACATGCTCTAGATACCAATTACAAAACATGATCTAAATATCAATTACAAAACATGCTCTAGATATCAATTAAAATTAAACTAAATTAAACTAATATATGCAAAACATAAACATGCATATATAAACTCAAATTCTTCTCCCCCTTTTTGTCAATCATCAACAAAGGAGTACAAACCAAAACAAAACAAAATCTTCACCTTTTTTTTTAAAATAAAGAAACAACCTTCGATGAGGGGTAAAAGCAAAACCAAATCAATAAATTTTCTCCCCTTTTTAGTTCGAAACAACGAATCAATAAAATAATATTTTCCCTTTTTGTCTAAAACAAAAACAAAGTCAATTAGGGGTGACAATCAATTAAGGTACCTATTGAAAATAAGTCAAGGAATAGCATCTTGATACCAATTGAAAGGAAACAAATAAAATAAATGTTATATGCTATATACATTCATGAAGAGGAAGACGCTAAGTTAGCTTCCCTACACATATGCATTACATGAAAGAGGGATGTTAAGCCCTAATTCACATAACACACATTATGTAATGCATAAGAGGAGATGTGAAGCTCCCCCTACACACGTGTACCACATAAAGAAGAGATGTTAAGCTCTTCAATACAAGATACACTCATCATGAATCTATATGCAGAAGAGATGTTAAGCTCTCCTTGCATATAGTCAATATAAATCAAAACTTTGTATTTTTCTTTAAACAAAATTTTTAGATACCAATTGAAATATGAAAATTGAATTTTCTCCCCCTTTATGAAATACCAACAAAACACATGCATAAGCTTGTTTAAGAAACCAATTGAAAATTGAATCAATTGAAACAAAGTAAAAACTCAAGCTTTAGCATAAACAACATTTGTGAAGATTTATATCTTGATCACAAATAAAACAAGTATATGTGTATGAAATAGAATGAGTACCAATCACTAATAGATGATACCAATTGAAAATATACATACACAATAAACATATGAGTATACAAAAAGATCAAATGATACCAATTGAAAGAGTTCAATGATACCAATTGACATAACAATAAGTTCAAGTGTATACATCATATTACAACACCTCCCAATCAAGGTTCAAGTTATAAATGATTTTCATTTTAAGCATACAAGACCATGATCTCCCATCCATCCTCCCATTGAGGTAGGGGTTTTCAAAAATAGATTTGAAATGTAGAATGTTTGAAAATCTCTACCATAGTGAAGAATACGAACTAGTTATAGGAAAAAAACTTTTAAAACTAGTACGAAATCCTTCAAGTAAGGAATGAAACAAAATTGTTTTTCATGAAACACATGTAAATCACATGATCACTAAACACTCAAAATCCATAAAGTCCATATCAAGTCTCATGAAAACAAATCATGAGTAAACTAATAAAATGAGTGAACAAGTGTAATGTGACACATATCACATGAAAATATTCAATTAAACTCATATGAAATTCTTTGAAAACATGAAATCATCTAAGATGTGAAATCACCAATTGAATTATCTTTAAAAACATGAAATTCATTATAAATGTGAAATCACTTAGCAAACATGAAATTCATCCAAACGATTTAAACTTCAAGGCATATGTATGTCATGTACAAACTAAAGTATACATACATATCCTAAACATAATGAGTCCACAAGGGTATATGCATGAAGGCACGTGGCTCAAGGATGTATATATATATCAAATAGTTTGGACAAGATGGACATATACATGAAGTTAAACAAAATAAGTAAATGATGAATACAAGTCAAATGCAAGAATCATCAAAACTAGATTATACTAGTACATCAAGTGAATACAAATGAGCGTTCAAGCATAAACATATATAAAGGTCTATTTGTAGCTCACTAGTTGTAAATCCTAGTCTTAATGAAAACTTATCATTCAAGCAAGTAGTCAAAACATGAAGCATGAAACGGGAATCATAACCCAACATGATAAACATGATAATCAAAACATGAATTATAAAACAAAAATTCATAGTCAACCATATGATTAGCATGACAAAGACATGTGCATTAGATCTATGATTAACATGATAGCTAAAACATAAAGAGAACACAAAATATGGGTCCATACTAAACATGGGTGTCTCAACAACTAATCATGTAAAGCATAAGTCTAATAAACGTGCAAATATCATACTAATCATGAAACAATAAAACATGATTCATTAAAACAAAAATCATACAATCATAAACATCCAAATGGTCATAATGCATGTGCATTAGATCTAGGGCATACATGTTAGTTTAAAACAAGGTGAGAACACTAAATATAGATCCATATAAAACATGGGTGCTCAAGTAACTAAACATGTATAACACTAATCTAATCAACATGACATAAGCATAATAAACAATAAACAAGACATGCTATGAATAGATGAACATGAAAAGCATGCAAATAAAAATGGGAGTTAGAGAATGATACCAAACCGATGAAGGTGCATCTCTAGTTCTCCAAACCACGGTGGTCCTCCCACCAAATCTCCTTGAGAGTGAAGCATCCAAATGGTTCTCTTTTAAGCTTAGAACGCATCCACCTCAAGGCACCAATACTCTCACGTGATGCGAGAGCTCCCACCTACATCAAAAAGCATAGAGGTGGTCTTTGGTACCCATTTCTTTTGGGTCCACGGGGGTTAGTATCTTTTCTAATCCAAAAAAGATTAGTTGCTAAATTTTCATGATAAACACGATCATAACAAAATCTAGTAAGGTGGCCTTTTCGACCACAATGTGTACATATGTACACATGAGCATACATGTTATGGTTGTGTCCGTGAAAAGCATGTGTATGCCGTGTAGAGTGTGCATGCAAAGATGGACCTTGTTTCTTGCGAACCAAGGTTTCCAAACGTGAATGATTCAATGTGCATTGGCTCAAAGTGGAGCCCAAACATTCAACACTTTTCTTCAAAACATTTATATCATTTTCAATAGTGGAAGATAAAGTGGAGCATGCAATAGGAGTTCTAGAACAAGAAGCTACACTAGCATGACAAACATGAATATCAATCTCATTTAGCAAGATTCATTTTTCTTTAAAATAAGATCAAGTTCTTAGTGATAGAATCATTTTATTTTTCAAGGAAAGATTATCTTTAAAAGTAAGATCCAATTTTGAAGATAAAACCTCATTGTTTTTCACAACATCATTACAATCATTTTTGTTTTTTCAAATCTCAATCTCATCAAGGGCAAGGTCTAGTTGAGATCTTAGTAAGTCACATTCACTAGTGATCTCTTCCTTTTCTTGCAAAACCAATTCAAAATTAGAACACAATCCTTTAATTCATTTTTCAAAACAAGGTTGTCCTCTTTCAAAAGATTGTGTTTTTCCAAGAAATTTTCAAGCTTTGAGCAAGTTCCAAATTTAAAGTTTGAACTTCAAAACAACCATGGCAATAGGAACTAGAGCTATCATCTATTTGAGAATCCGATTGTACCTCAAGGGAGTTATTCCCTTGGACCATGAGGCAACGTTCTTCGGACTTTTCTCTCTTAGATCTCCTCATCTTGTTGATAATCCTTGGAAGCTCGGGAGACGTCAATAAGCTCCAAACTGCAAAAGCCGAGTCATAACGATCAAACACACCGTAAAAGATGTTCACTAAGAGATGCTCTAAGGGCCTGTTTGGTTGTCGTAACTGGCCGTAATTCGTAGCTTGTAATTGGTAAAGTCTTTTACAGTTGTATGAGTTACATGCATGTAAGCTTTATGGTGTTTGGTTGGTAATATAAAGTTGTAAGTGGAAAAGTGTATTGTGTTTTACGGTGTTTGGTTGTCGTAATGTCTAAGTCGTAAGTGAAAAGTTGACCACAAAATTAACTATTTGGTGATTTAAAAAGTTTTAATATTGTAATAAATATTAAAATGCTAAATATTAAAAAAAATTAATATTAACATAAAAAAATAATACAAATTTGCATGACCACAAAATTAACTGTAACTGGACTGTAAGTGAGTGGTAATTGGGTTGCAAGTGAGTGATAATTGGGTTGTGTAAGTCTTTACGAATTACGGTCCAAACAACGTCGTAGTTGTAACTGGATTGTAAGTCATTTACGAATTACGGACTTTTACGCGAAACAAACGGCCCCTAAGTGTTCTAAGTGCTAATGCATTAGCCTTTTTATGCTTGCTACTATTAGGGAATGATTCCATAGTGGAGGCTTGATAAACTAGATGACCTAGTCTTTTCAAATGGCTACTCATATTGGCCTTCAAGCATCAAGTCTAATATGGTCAAACATAGGAGGGCTATCCATGAGAGCAACTAAAATGAGTGCAAATGAACAATGCAAATGAAGATTAGCAAACTAAGATCTCACTCCTAGGTGGTTAAACCTAAATATCAGGAGCACTAGCTCTGATACCAATTGAAAAGTCACCTAGAGGGGGGGTGAATAGGTGATTATGCTAATCTAATGAACTCAATGCAGAATTTAAAAACTTAATGCAATACACTCAAGTGCAATCAACAAATGATGCACACACAACCAAGCCAAGTAATTATGAAAGCACAATATGAATAGTTGCAAGGCATAAAGTAAAGAGAGAGATAGAGAGAAAGTCAATGGATCAAGTGCAAACAACAAGATATGTTACGAGGTTCGAGCACCCAGCTCTACATCCCCGCCTTCGACACACGAAGGATTTCTAATCCACTAGCTAGTCCACAAAGAACTCTCACAAGGAGTACCCAACTCCTCTCTTTACAACCACAACCTCCTCCTTGAGGCAAGCTCCAATCCAACAAAACAATCACCTCACAACTTGAGGGATTAGCACAAAGCAAACACAAGGATCACCTCACAACTTGAGGGATACAACCCAAGGCACAAAGCAAAGATTAGGTTTTAACTTGGTGGTCTAAACAACAACCACAAACAATCTCTTTCTCCCACACAAAGATCCTATAGAATAAGAAAGTAGATGTTGCTCAAGTGTGGAGAAAACCAATGGAATGGAAATCAAAAACACAAAGAAAAATCCTTGGAAAAAACTGAAACCAAGATATAGAAGAGAATCAAACTCTTTTTCCCAAAAACCCTTTTCTTTGATATTCAAAACCCTAGTAAATACACCAAATAGATTGTTCAATATGAGTTCAAAAACTTCTTTTGATTGCTGTGAAAACACCAGAGAGTAAGAAAAAATTCGCACAAAAATTCTTGGAGAAAAACTCTCACAAATGGGGTATTTATAGACCCCAGAAAAATATAGCCGTTGGCAGCTGAAAATGCCAGAAATACACTGCCGGTCGACCGGCCGGTCGACCGTCCAACGGTCAATTCTGCCCGTTGGCAGCTACCGGTCGACCGCCCCGGTCGACCCAAACAAACAGAGAGCTCTGCTCTCAGACTCGGTCGACTCGGACGGTCGACCGTCCAGTGTCTGCCAACGTGCACAGATTTGTGCACGTCGGTCGACCGACCCGTCGACCGACTTCAGCCAAGTCGACTTGGTCAGAAGACTAGTCGACTGGTGAAGCCCGAACAGAAAACTGGGTCAGAAAAACAGTTTAAAAATATTTTGAAAAATCTTTTAACACTTCTAAAAATCACCAAAAATAGGTTTATCATTTTGTATTGATATATAAACATGTGGTAAAAAGTTTAGCTCAAATATCAATCAATATGAACTATTTTTGTGTCTTATCATTTTACCAAAAACCAAAAACTGTATTTTCTAAAACTTGAAGTTTGAATAGAAAATACGTTTTGTCCAAAACTCTTCCAAATACAAAAACATGATATAAACACATTTAGGCATGATGCATATGGATAGAAATCCATATACATGAAACAAATATATATCCATGTTTTTGACATTAATTTCAAAATATGTTTTGTTAAAAATACCAAAACATAAAACACATGAATAAGTAAGTCAAAACTAAGTTTGTCTAGGAAATTAAAACATGCATGTATATAGAACAAATCATATATACATTAAACCATGTAAACTTGTTTTGATCTATCTATTCATGAAAACCAAGATCGGTTAAACCTAAAACCGAAAACCAATATTCAAAACATGAAACGTGTGTGTTGTGAACTTGAGCATTATCATACTATTCTAATCTTACAATTTGGATCTAAACAAAAAACTAAACTATGGTACCGAAGTCTTCTTGTAGAGCGTAATCTCCAAGCCGACTCAATCCAAAACTCCTTGATCCACCGAGCAATTGCTATATATGATCTTTGACGCTCGGGCTCTTGAATCAACATGTGAAGCTTCCAAATCATCTTGTTGAAGCTAATCACCTACTAATAACTTGATTAATGATCTGAAACTAAAATCACAAGATTATTAGTACATAAAACTACATGAGTTAATCATCATCAAAACTAGAGTGGAAGGCCTCTGGGCCACAATCTCTTCAGCCAAACCGATAAAAAACCCGGCCAAAAATGCCTTCCGGGATATCGGTCGACGAGCCTGGTGATGAAAACTCCGGAGAATATCAATCACCTTTCTCATAGGGTCCATCATCTTCTTCCAAAATCATATCCCCTTGGAGTGTTCTTGTATCCTTCGAAAAATGTCCTCGTCTGCAACCCCCGCAGTGAGCTGCTTCAAAAGCATTTCCAGGTTGGGGAACAAATAATTCCCCAGCTCTTCGAACTGCATGAAGCCCCTTTATGGCTCCCATGCATACTCGAACAAATGTAAAGGTGGCACATCAACTCCCGGTAGTCTCAAACAAGGCAGGCTCCTGTTTCTCCAGAAGTGTCAACTCTCGCCTCGTACGGGAAATATTCTTCATATGGGAGAGATCCCAAAGGCAGAGCAGAGACTTCCCACATCTCGTGCAAAGCCATGCCCAATTCGCCTACAGGGCTGAAGAAAGTCCCTGTAGCTGGACAGTATAACTCAAAGATGGCGTAGAAGTTCTCTATGCTCATCAGGATGTCGTAACAGGTTGCCCTGATAGCTTCGTATAGTCCCAATCTCTCCAGATTCTCTTCAAAATGGGCCAAGGCATATAATGTCAAGTCCCTCCACCAGGCCTTAGAGGGATGAATCCACCCAGGGGTCCTGAAATCAGTGGCTAGATAATTATTACGAGCCTTGAAGAATTGGTTCCAAAAGCCTAAGCCACGGCGGGATTTTCCCCCACTGGGATGTCTGGGAGAACGTTCCCAGGTGGAGACCCAATACGTAGCGAGGAGGAACCCCCTTGTATAACCGGTAGAAGGAGCTATCAATTTCCCCACGTGAACGGAGTCGGTAGTCCGAGTCACTTGCCACTTCATCTTCCGAACCCTCGTCACGCATTAGAAGAAAGACAATGGAAAATGACGCTTGCTAGATGGGAGATAATATTTCTCGCCATCCAGACTGAAAATCCACTGCCCTTCTCCGGCCAGCAGCTGTTGATCGATATCTGGCGCTGCATCCCCGAACATAAAAGCCAGCTTTCGATAGATTCTCCGGTCACAATCCTCGAGAAGAGTAGTAGTTAAGATGCTCCTCATAGTACGCTGGCCTCCGGCGTAAATAAGGGCATCCCGACAAGGAGCGATCCGCTCGCTGAATAGTGAGGCTTGCCCCTGGAATGCAGGCTAACATGCCATCCAGTCCCCTGGCTGTACCGAAGAGACTGTTCAAAGGACCCGGGGTATAATGCACTGCAAAAACAAGAAGAAACTATATTAGTTCATCTGCTGAAGAAAAAAGAAAGCTAAAGCAAAAATTTTTTGCTAAGGCATAGCTTCGCCCTCCGAGCGAAGCTAGCCTAGCATTAGCTTCGTTCTGAAGCTCTGCTTCGCAATCTATAGCTTAGCTTTGCACTCTGCACGAAGGCAGAATGCAAAAATATCCAAGTGTTAACTTCGCTCCAAAAGCTTAGCTTCGTGTTCTGTCACTGAACAGAATGTAAAGAAGCCCCTAAGGGCTAACTTCGCTGAAAAGGCACTTGTGCCTAAAACTGTTCAAAGGACTTTGAGGTCTTTCCCTGCTACGCTTCAAGAGCTAGCTTCGCGTCCTGCCATGTGATGGAACTGGACAGTTCTAAGGGTTAACTTTGCATAGAAGTTGGAGAAAAGACCATTCGATTTTTAAATTTCAATTCACGAAATTGAAGGGGAATTAAATCCCTAAAAATTTGGTGAATTTGAATTAAGGGAAAGCGACTCCCTGACATCACTGAAGCATGACAAATTGCTCCGGGTTCATCATGAAATAGCCAGAAATTGGCTTCGAAAAGAGATGAAAATCTCTGAATAAAAGGGAAAAATCCCTACCCGCAATGGGACGTTCGATGACTAGAGGAGGAGAAGGCCCCTTCGTCGCAGAGGTCGCTGCCTCTTTACCTGCTCGTCTTTTGGGAGCCATGGAAGAACTGAAAAGTTCTAAAAATCTTAACGAAGGAGAAAGAGATGAAAGAGACTTATTTCTCTGAAAACTCAAGGAGAAGTGGTTCTCTCTCTTTCATCCCAATCGGGCTTTTATAGACATAAAATGTCTTAAATTCGACTCCTCAAAAGGAGCGCAAGCGATCGTTTCAAATTAATTTGAAACGGTACCTAAGCGCCTTCCTGAGAAGCCCTGCTTCAGCCCCGCCAAGGGCTAACTCCGCTGAGAGTTCAGCGTTGACCGCGCGCGACGCTTGAGTAACTTCGCTAAGAAACGTGACTTAGCTCCGCTAAGAGCACATCTCTAGCTTCGCGGAAATTCCGTGCTAGCTTCGCCAGAAACTTGTTTCTGACTTAGTTGAAAATTTGTCTTCAGCTTCGCTGGAAGTTTAGCTCCGCTAAGAACTTGCATTTCCTCCTAAGGAAAAGACTTACCTAAGCTAGTCCACTTCAAGTGTTCTCGAATCGAAAAGGAGGGGAACAAAGTAGACAAGCGAAAAATAAATATTTTTATTGATTCAAATGGAAGATACATTGACATTACATCAAGAATGTCTCTCATACAACAGAATCTTTGCTCCAAAGGCATACAAGTTGTCCTATCTACTTCCAAGGTGATAAGCCAAACCAACTGGACACGAAAGGCCTTCCTCCTACACAAGGCCGTAATCCTTCGCTTAATGACAGATTTTGTCATCAAGAAGCTGGATCTTCTTTGATGATAATTGGCAAAGGAAGCTGGATCTTCTTTGATCAAAATTGGCAAAGGACTGGTTGCCACCAGAAAGCTGGATCTTCCTTAAATAAAATTGGCAAAGGAAGGATCCGAAACCTTACAGGTGACGTCCGCCTTCCCGGAGTGGGTCATCTCAGATAAGCAACTACCAGCCCTTCCCGAAGTGGATCATCTCGGATAAGTGACTGCCAGCCTCTTCTTGGAACACGCATCAGCTGCTCCAGTATGCTCCTCCTGCTTAGGATCAAAGTTTTAACTTGAAGATAAAGAGGCAAGTTTCTGGTCTCTTTCATCAAGACGAAAGACTGGTGAGCATAGTTCATTGCAACGCAAAAGGAAGCAAGTTAGCGTTAAATCAAAAAGAGGGTGGAATGCTACGTCAAAATTCTTTGGCAAAGCTATCCAGTTGTGCCTTCAAGACGGATTTCAGCTAAGCAGAGGACAACCTCACTTGAACAGTAATGACAGACTAGCTCAGCATAAGCCAAGTCTTAGCCCGCCCAAGGCAGTTAGGCTGCATAAGCCTCAAAAATGACCAAGTCTAATCTCACCTATATGGTTAGGCCAGACTGGCCTAGAGAGACGCAGTCTTGACCCCACCTATATGGCAAAATTGGCTCAACCTTAAAAGGACAAAGTCCTAATCCTCGCTTATATGGCAAATTTAACAGGCAGACAGATCAAGGCAACGACTCTGCATGAAAAGAGCGATAATGCTAGCTTCGCCGAGAAGCTGAAAATAGGGCTGAAACCCTTTTCTGAAAGTCAGCCAAATGGAAAGACCAAGGGAATTTAATCCCTAAGATAGCTGAAAAAGCTAAGGGAGATAAACTCCCTGAAAATCACTGGATGGCTGAGGCTTACCAGTTCTTGATTGAGTGAGAGTTCCCACTACTTCGGGGACCTTAACCTCCTTTCCTGGGCAATAAGGAGAGGTCATAAACAAACTTTTTAGAAGAGAAAAGTATGTTTCTCTGAGAAGGACTACAAGTGTCCTATTTATAGGCCTCATGGCCTGACCACGCCGCCGTTACTTCAAGCTTGGAGGCGCGGGCGAATTTAAGGCATGCAAGTGCTTGGCCTTGAGAAAGGGAATAGTCTCCCTTGGGAATGCGCACGAAGTTATTTGAACTTCAAAAAAGGGAATAATCTCCCTCGTTAATGCAAGAGAGGTTATTCTAACCTTGAAAAAGGGAGCAACCCTTCTCGTAACTCGCAGAAAGCAGTTAGCCTCGGGAAAGGAACGTCGTTCCAGCCTGATCCGAAGTGAAGCCGCTCCGGGAGACCCAAGCGCGAGGCTACCCAGAAATGCGAAGCTACACGAAAGCGGATGCAATTTTGTGGCAAACCTACTCCAGCTTGAAAGTGGGGCTAAAGGCGAAGTTGAACTCAACCTCAAAGGCGATGTTCATACCCACATACCATCAAAGCAGTTCAAGGTATTTCAAAATCTGAACCATTTCATTTCAGATTCATGAAAACTTTGAAGGGGATCTTGTTGACACTCTAAAAAGACAAGATTTCTAACTGGCCTGAACATATCTAACTTATTGACATCTACAAAAACAAGTGGCAGACAAGTCGACGACCAGTTCTTCACCTATCTCAAAGGGACGAATCAGCAACTTGGACTCTTCTGATCCAGTAAAGCAGACAGTAAGCCAAGATCATCCTTAAAAGCTCGTGAGAAGGCCCAGCAGGTCCAGACACTAAGTTAGCTCAACACTTAGTCTCGCACAAACCCACGATATAGATCTCAAAACTAAAAGTTACTTAGCATCGCAGGAAGCTCCTTCATAGCAAGCTAACCTACAACTTCGCCTGAAAATATTCAGTTAACTTCGCAGAAAGTTAGCTTCGCTCTAAGCTCCACGCAGCCGCGCAAAAGGTTGACTAGTAGTTTCGCCACAAGTTTTTATCTAGCTCCGCTGAGAGCTTTCTTCTAGCTTCGCCAGAAGCTTTTTCCAGCTCCGCTATAAGCTCAACGCAACGACTCCACTGCGAGTCCTTTATAGTTATTTTTGACTAATCAAATCTCGGGAAGAAATCAAATCTCCAGATGAGATCATGTTGATTGAAATCAAATTTGGCAGTTGCCTGCCTTGATCTTTTGACTCTCCCAATCAGATAAGAAGATCAGGGGAGATCTCTCAATTAACTAAAAGGATCAAGGGAGTATCCCTGATTTACGGAGCGAATCAAGGGATTAGCGCTATATGCTATCCTAGCTTCGCAGAAGCTGTTTCTAGCCTCGCGTAAGGCTACTTTTCATATACAAAACAGATTGACTCAATCTGTTTCCAAATTTTTAGGGCGATTATACCTCTATTCTCCCTATAAATAGCCTACCAGAGGCTCACAGGAGAAAAAGGGACGAAGAGAGGAGAAAAAGGGGGCCAGGATAGAGAGGAAATTAGAGATCTATTCTCTTCCTTCCAAGAATTCAGAGAATTGCTTCTCTAATCCTATAAGGATAAATTCAGGGTGCTAATACCCTAAGATCTTCCTCCCTCTCAAGGAATTTTCAGAACCAGGCGAGAAGGAATTCCCAAGCGGAGGCAGTTCGAGAAGCAGCAAGAGGGCTCTACCGATCCCCTGTTCTCTGATTCCCCAAACTAAGCGAGAAGGGAGTCCTATTAGGAGGCAGTTCGATCATCTGACCGATCGCATCGTCAAAGGGATAAAGTGATCGTGCGCTGATCAGATTCCTACCAGCATACTTCCCCAGAAATCTCAGAGGAGATCTATCTGTAATTTTCTTTTCAATTACTTATAATTTAGCTCCTCGACACCTTTTTGTAAGTTTTCCCCTTTGCAAAAATCAATGGAAATAGTAGTAGCATGTCGGGTGTCAGGTGATAACATGACATGAGGGTGATATCAAGCAGGTGACAAGAGACAGCATAGTATATGTTAGCACTTTAAGTGAAAGCATACCAGGCGATACAGGAAAATAGTACGATATACAAGACTGGTACGAATACCAGAAACCATGCAGTTTCAGGAAAAATAGTATAAGTAAGGTCTCAAACTCTTCACAACCATTAATAGAAGAATCGATGAACTGGTAGGCAAGTAATTTACACAGCAAGCAACATCCAAGCAGAGCTAAGCAGGGCTAGAGCGAAGCTAATATACAACACTAAATGCTATCACGTTCGCGAGATTACCGCTCGCAGTGTAGCTAGACACACATATCACAGCAAGCGCATGAACGCCATACTGTTGCTCACGGTGAAGCCATGCTTACGGGGTAACTACGCTCGAACGGAGTAAGCGGTAAAGTGTTGACGCTAGGTTCGCCTACCAGGCGTAGCATAGAGAAAGCCCAGAGGACTTTAAAAACTCAAAGGGGTTGAACTCGGAGTTTAGGCCCGAAGGCAAGGTACCTGCAGAAGGTGTTAGTTCCAACAGCGCTCATAAGGAATATTGCCTATACTGTTACAAGCATTCGTCACATGTATATGCATGTACAGTACTTGGCTCTCGGCCACATACCAATACAAAAGTACATCTCAATACAAACCGATACAAATACATAATACAAATACAAGTCGACCCGACGGAGGAGGAAATCCAAAGGAAAGTGAGAACACTTGCCTAAATACGAAAAATACTGTGAAATCCCTGATCTCCAAAATCCAAGTAACCAACGCGAACATGTATTAAAGAGAAAGTGATAGAGGGAGAAGGAAATCAAGAAAGAGAATAAGAGAGAGGAGAGAGAAAGAGAGAGCTAGAAAGAGAAGTCCATAGAGAGAGAGTGCAGAGGGCACAGGGGGAGAGTGTGTATAGGGAGACGTGGGGGTCATAGACGCGGGAGTCGTGTTGCGTAGATTCCACAAATGCAGGGTTTAAGACCCGCGTTTAAGTTATAACATGAAAAGAACGCAGATGCGAGCATGAGCTCCGCGTCGCGTTGATACAAGAATGTGAAGATCGCGTTATACAAATATTAAGAATACGAAGATTGCATTAAGTAATTGCTTAGACGCAGGGGTGAGCTCCGCGTCTAGCAATTAACATAAAAGAAGGGAGATAGGGAATGAGAGAGTGAGAGAGAAATAGGACAGAAGAGAGAGAGAGAGAGAAACGCAGGAAGAGGGGAAAAGAGACGCAGGGAACAGAGAAAGAATGGAAAAAAAGGAAAAGAAGAAAAAAGAAAGAAAGAAGGAAGAAATAAAGAAGGAAAGGAAAGAAAGAAGGAAGAAGGGAAAGGGGGAGGATGGTCGGCCATGGCCGGGGGAGGATGGCCGGCCATGGCTGGAGGTGGCCGGAGATGGTCGGCCAAAGCCCCAAGCCCAAGCCATTTGTGAAGGTGCAAGTCTAGTTGAAAATGGAGATTTTGGAGTTTTAAAAATAGTGTTTAGGAGAGCGACTAGTAGGTTCTTTGGAAAGAGTATTCTGAGGAGAAAAAGATGTGTGATTGATGGTAACCAAGGTGGTGTAGGTGGTGTGAAAATGGGGGAGAAAGTAATGGTGACAATGAGTTTCTTGGTGAAGAAGGAGAAAAAGAAGGAGAAGATGGTGGTAGAAGTGGGTTGCTTGAACTTGGTAAAATGGAGAAGGAGATGGGGGATGATGGAGAGTGAAAGAGGGAGGAGTTGGTGGCTGGGGTGGAGACAAGGGGTTGCCAAGGGGGCCGCACGGCTGCTGGTTTGTTGCTGCTGTCGTTGGTGATGAAGAAAGAAGAAAAAGGTGAAGTGAAGAAAGAAGAAAGAGAAAAAGGGTAGCATGTATATATATAGGAGATGGAGATTATTACAAGGGCGCCACTAATCCCATTTGAGGCCCGCATCTCAAATAACCAGATCTGCGTCTAGGCTAAAGAGAGTCGGACGCAGAGATTAGCTCTGCGTCCAAGGAGAAAACGCGAGGGTCGCGTTTGACAAAAGAGACAAAAAGGCATGGTGACTTGATCAGAGTTGATTTTGAAGGACATTAATATTAAATGTAGAATGGAGAAAATCTATGCATTAAAGATCAAATTCATGTTTGGTGAGCCTCGCGTCTGGTGAGGAGAGAGAAAATAGAAAAAGAAAAAAATAAAATATCAGGATAAATTCTGGTATCTGGGAAAACACTGAAACTCCGGAAAGCCTGAAAAATAAAGTAACTCGAAAAGTTTCCTAAAAATTCTCAAAAATAATAAATATTATTTTAAGATATTTGACGAAATTAGTTTTTAGAGATTCAATCTCGTTTTCAAAATAAAAATCCTGAAGTCAACCATCGATTCCGGTCTACACCGAGTCGGCCGGATTTTGATAAATTCTGAAAATCTCAGAAAATGCATTAAAGAAAAAAATATGATTCTAAGAAGCAATGTGAAAGCAGAATCTAGAAATTAAATTCTGATTGTAAACTAAAAATTCTGAAATCAACCAGCAATACTAGCTGACACCATACCCGGTGGAATTTT
This sequence comes from Agave tequilana, assembly GCA_038442645.1. NCBI lineage: Eukaryota > Viridiplantae > Streptophyta > Magnoliopsida > Asparagales > Asparagaceae > Agave > Agave tequilana. The sequence goes on from JAVJIF010008761.1 coordinate 145,839, forward strand.
GATAAATATAGAAAATTCTCAGAAAAAGCATTTAGATAGAAATATGATTTTAAGAAAATAATGTGAAAAAACATTTCTAGAAATTCAACTCTGTTTGTAAATTAATAATCCGAGAATCGGTCAGCGATACTGGTCGATACCGGTTTTGAAGATTTCCAATTTAATTCTGAAAATTTTCAGAAAATCGTAGAAAATCTAAAATATTGGAAAATGATGTTTGAAACTAAAATCAGTCAAATCTGACTACCGAAAAGACTAAATCGAGTAATACATTTGGATCAGGTCCTCGGTTCAGACTAGGGCTGACTCCAAGTTCACGAATCCAGATCCACGGCAAAACGATCATGTAAATAATTTATAATACAAAACAAATACGGAAGTAAATCAAAAAAATACGATCAAAAATTCTAAATACGCAACTAAGTACGTATTCCAGGAACGGGGTGTAAAAGCCCCTTATTGAAAATGTATTTTTGGTAAGTGGTTTGAAACACAAGTTTTTGAGTATTAGTCAATTATATGATAAGGGTCACAAAATTTTTTTGAGAAAGATGCTTGTCTTATTTATGATGCAAATATTATTGATATTAAATTTAAAGTATTTGAAAAATAATATTTATGAGTTATTCATAAATTTTCTTTCATTCTCAAATTTATGTTTAGTTGCTTCTAACAATGATTCTTGGCTTTGGCACAAAAGATTTGGCCATTAAAATATGAAACCTATTTCAAAATTTTTGAAATTTGATTTAGTAAAAGGTCTTCCAAAATTAGGTTTCAAAAGAATCATTTATGTGAGGCATGTCAACTCGATAAACAAATCAAATCTTCTTTTAAATCAAAAGATTTGGTTTCTACTAGTAGACCATTAGAACTTCTTCATATGAATTTATTTGGTCCTACTAGAATTTTATTTTTAAATAAAAGTAGATATTTTGTTATCATAGATGACTATTCTCGATTTACATGGGTTATACTTTGGAAAAATAAAAATGATGCTTTTAATGAATTTGCAAGTTTTTGTAAGAAAATTCAAAATCAAAACTCTCTAACTATTGTCACCATAAGAAGTGATCATGAAGGAGAATTTGAGAATGAATCGTTTATAAGTTTCTGTAATAAGTTCGGTATTACACAAAACTTTGCATTTCCTAGATCTTCTCCTCAAAATGGAGTTGTAGAAAGGAAAAATAGAATATTGCAAGAATGTGCTAGAATCAAGCTTTTGAAGTAACTTGCCAAAATATTTTTTAGCTGAGTCAGTTGCAACTGCATGTTATGTTTAAATCGTGTTCTTATTCGACCAATTTTAAATAAACATGTTATGAATTATTTTTTAGAAAAATTCCAAAAATGTCTTATGTCAGAGTTTATGGTTGCAAGTGTTTTATTTTGAATACAAGAGATGCTTTGGATAAGTTTGATGCTAAATCCAATGAAGAAATCTTTATTGGTTATTTAACTAGGAGTAAAGCATACAAGATTTTCAATAGAAAACTTCTACTATTGAAGAATCTCTGCATGTCACATTTAATGAATCATTACTTAAATCTTTCCATGATATAAGTATTGATGATGATGATATTATTACATCTCCTATTATTACATCTTATAAAAATACTGACATTTCTAATAAAGATGAAATAACATCTGAATTATCAAAAGTTTTTGTAGAGGTGAAAAATCATCCTCATGATTTGATAATAGGTGATATTTCAGAATGTGTTCAAACTCGATTCAAGTTGAATTATATCACTCATACTGTTTTCTTATCTTTTATTGAATCTAAAAATATTAAAGAAGCATGTAATGATGATTTTTAAATTATTGCTATGCCAGAAGAGTTGAATCATTTATTAGAAATGATATATAGGATTTTGTTCCATAACATCTTGACCATACTATTATTAGCACCAAATGGGTATTCAAAAACAAACTTGATGAATCAGGTCAAGTTGTGAAAACAAAGCAAAATTGGTTGTACAAGGTTAAGACTAAGATGAAGGTATTGATTTGATGAAACTTATGCTCTGATTGATAGACTTGAATCCATTCGCATTTTGCTTGCTTTTCTTATTATGTGAATTTTAAACTATATCAAATGAATGTTAAAAAGATTTCTTGAATGGTTTTATCAAAGAGGAAGTTTATGTAAAACAACCTCCCAGTTTTGAAAATGAAAAATTTTCTAATCAATGTTTTCAAACTAAAGAAATCTTTATATAGCCTTAAACAAGCACCACGTGCTTCGTATGATAGACTAAAGAGTTTTCTTTTGGATTTTAGTTTTGTAATTGGGAAAGTAGACACTGCTCTCTTCATTAAACATATTAACAAAGATATCTTGTTGATTCAAATATATGTTGATGGCATAATATTTAGTTTTACTAATAAAGTTCTTTATCAAGAATTTTCCAAAACAATGCAGAATGAGTTTGAAATGAGACACATGGTGAACTTAACTTCTTTTTGGTTTGCAAATTAAAAAATAAAAGAACGAATCTTCATCAACCAAAGCAAATATGCAAAAGATCTACTCAAACACTTTAATATGGACAACTGTAGTTGTAAGAGAACTCTAATGGGATCCACCACTATGTTAGACAAAGATAAAAATAATAAGAGTGTAGATCAGAAATTATATTGAAGTATGATTGGTTCACACTTAAATATTACTGTTAGTAGACCAGATATAATGTTCAGTAATTGTTTATGCGCTAGATATCAGTCTAATCCTAAAGAAATCACATCTTAAAATAAAAGGAATTCTTAGATACATTAAAATTACAGTTAATTTTTGATTTATCTTATCCAAAATCAAGCTCTTTTGATTTAATATCATATAGTGATGCTAATTTTGTTGGTTATAAATCAGAAAGAAAAAGTACTAGTAGTTCATGTCATTTTTTGGATATTCACTAATTTCTTGTTTCAACAAGAAAGAAAACTCTGCGTCACTATCTACAACAGAAGTAAAATATATCGCTGCTAGTGTAGCATGAGCTCAAGTTTTGTGGATGAAACAAACTTTAATTGATAATGGCATTAATTGTTCTACATCTTCAATAATGTGTATAATACAAGTGCTATTTATCTAAAAAACCTATTCGGCACTCATGTACAAAACATATTGATATTCGACATCATTTTTTATGTGATCATGCTATTAAAGGTGATATTTCTTTAACTTTTATATCTACTGATAATCAAATAGCTGATATTTTCACGAAATCTCTAAAAGAGGATGTTTTTATGAAATTTCGAAGATAACTGGGTATTTGTGCAATTTCAAATATATATAAAAAATTCATTTGCATATAGATTGCATTTCATACAGTATTTTTTCCTTTATTAGTTGACTTATCTATTTATTAATCTACTTATATTCTTTATTAGTCGACTAGACTACAGAGTAGTCAATTATCTCAAATAGAGACTTGGTTATTTCAAGGTACTTGACTTAGTCGACTAGGGTTGCCTATTAGTCAACTAATTCATGTTATTAGTCGTCTACACCATGGACTTAGTTGACTAAATCGGGAAAACTCTGTTTTTTTTTAAAATGGATATTTACTCCAAATCTGACCCGTTTAACTTTCATCAGGGATCCAAACTATCCCTAATTCAATCCTAACCGTTGGTCTTCAACTCTTTCACTTATATTTACCCTCCCCCTATATTTCTTATTTTCCAAACCTTAAAAACTTCCTCACCCACTGTTCTGCTGAAGCCAGTCGACTGCCCATCATATCCTCTTCGAGAATTACACCAAATTCATTCCAATTTCAGCATCTCTCAGGGTCGTAGTCCTCTTTCTTAGTAATTTCATCAACATCCTTAGTAATTATCATGTCTAGGGTCAAGAAGCAAAGTTTACGGCTTCCTCCTCAACTGATTTCAGAGCTTTTCTAAAAAAATCATGTTTAAAGCCTGATTATCAAAGAATTTCTCAATTAGAAATCATCCCTGGTAGATTTGTAACTTTAATGATTTTATTGAGTATGATATCTCATCTTATCTTTAAGATATTGCCTATTGATTTCTTTTCAATTGGTTATAAACAAGGCTATTATCCATCACTTATATATCTGTTTTTCACTAACCTTACAAATGAGGATGATGATAATTCTGTGCTTTTGTCAACCTTATTTAATGGTGTTGATATTGAGTTAACTCGAAAGTTTTTAGGAAAGATTCTCAATATTCCTTATCAAGGCATTATCCTTAATGAAAATGAGCTGAATGATGATGAAGTTTTCTCTAGGATATATCTACCTGGTCAAGGTCCTCCTATGGCCAATAATAAGCTTCAACCTATTCCTCAGCTTATTTGTCGTATTCTTACTTATAATATTTGTCCTAAGATCGATAGTTATAATTATTATTCTAAAGATCGTGCTACTTCTGTTTATGTCATCATGGCAAAACTTGAAGTAAATTGAGCTTATGTCATATTTGATACACTAGTTAAAGAACCATCTACTTTTCTTCCATATGGTACTTTTCTTACTCATATCTTTTGAAAATTCAAGCTTGACTTAACTTCAGTGACAATGTGGTCAAGGTATTTGAACTCTTTGATAGATCAGTTCTTCTTCGAATGAAGCTCTTGGAAACACCTCCACCATAACCTACATTTTCTTATCATGCTTCTCACAGAGCATCCTAATCTTTCACTCTTCTTACTACTGATGCCTTTTATAACTCTCTCT